>CAUYLG010064220.1:0-67651 GCA_963573385.1 Cacajao melanocephalus | reverse complement strand
GTGGCAGTGTGATTTGCTGCTTTCCTCCCCTTCACCTATATCTGGCATTTCTCCCCGTGCTATCTCTCCCCAACTCCCCACCTCCCGCTGTCCCTCCCCTATTTCCCCCCAACAGACCCCAGCAGTGTGTAGTGCTCCCCTCCCTATGTCCATGTGTTCTTCTTGTTCAACACCCGCCTATGAGTGAGAACATGCGGTGTTTGATTTTGTGTTCTTGTGTCAGTTTGCTGAGAATGATGGTTTCCAGGTTCATCCACGTCCCTACGAAGGACACGAACTCATCATTTTTGATGGCTCTTTTTTTAAAAATTGACCTAATGAAGAATGGGAGAGCAGTAAATTGGTTGTCTTTTATTAGTGGTACCCCAACCTAGATTCAGCTCCACCAGACTAAACCAAATCTTAAAATACCAAACTCACTTTTTTCTTTAAGGTATTTTCCTGACCAATTTCCATCTGACATGATTCAAAAATGGGTAAATTCTGTGTTGAAATCAACTTTAGCAATCCCTCAATATAGATAATCCTTCAGCATTGGTGACTGATGGTCACTGAAACATTCCCAGTGATTGAGGCCTTTTGTCTTTACAAAACAGTCTCTATCATTTTTGAACACTTGAGTTTTAAGCTGAGACTTGTTTCCTCATCAGTTATCCTTTTTGGCCTTGGTACTGCCCTCTGGAAACCCACAACGTAAGTCACGTCTGTCTTTGCCCAGCAGTCTTTCAAATATTTGAAGATAGTTATATATCCTTGAGGTCTTCTCCTCTTTAAGCTAAGCATCCTCAATTCCTGGAGCCTTGCCTCAAATCATATATGTTTTAGATGCCTCATCATCCTGGTATTTCTTCTCTAAATGCAGCTATTAGTGAATGTTTCTTTTCAAATAATGATAATCAACACAACAGAGCAAGTGTGGTCTGATTAAGGTAGAGACCAATAGAGCTCTTAAACTCTCTTGATTCAGATGATAACTTTTTGCTAAAGTGGTTTCAGTATGAATTCTCTTGTTTAACAGCTATGTTATACCAGTTCATATTGAATTTATAGAATTTTTAGATAAACTTCCCAACTTAGGTGTTTATTGCCCTTCATGCACTTATGCAACTGATTTTTACAAACCTAAAAGCGAGACTTACTGTTTATCCCTGTCAAACTTCATCTTATTACATTTGTTTGTTTAGTCTTTTGAGATCTTTGAGATCTTGGTTAATATCCATGCTTTAATTATTCTACTTAGATACTTTTTACTTACAAGTTCAATAAACGTGCCTTTAATTGATATATTGTGAACACGACAGGTGCAGGTATCTTAGGCATGAATTGAAAACATCTCTCATCCCTGAATACCTATTACTCCACTACACAATCTATGCTCTCCTTTATCTATTCATTCAACAAAGATCCATGGAGTGCCTACTTCATGCCAGGTACTACTACAGTTCTAGGTACTGGAGATGTAACAGCAATAATAGAGGTTAAGTTCCTACCCCCTAGAACCTTACATTCTGTTAGGGAAAGGCAAAATAAACAACCAAACAAGCAAATAATGTAATTATCCATAGTGATATGAGAAAAATTAAGCACAGCAAGAAGATACAGGAGATAGATAATGGTGGTTGGGGTGGGGGGCAATGCTATTTTAAATTGATTGGTCTATGAAGTCCCATCTGAGAAGGTAACATTTTAGCAGACAGCCTGAATTATGTGAAGTATGCTGTGCGAAGATCTGGGGGAACCGTTTCCCAAGAAATAATAGAAAATGCAAAGTCTCTGAAGAGAAAACAGGCATTCCAGAGAGAAAAAGAAAACCAAAAAGACCAGAGTAGACACAGCATAGTGAGCAAGGGCACGAACAAATGGTGGGAAATACACCATAGCAAGGACTTGCAATGTAATTGTTAACGTAATGAGACATATTTGGAGGATGTTAAACCAGGTAAAACTTTATACAGAATATTTCAACTGATGTTAAGAGAAACTTTTGAAGAAGGACGAGAGTGGAAGAAAATCAACCATGTAAGATGCTTTTGCAGTATTTCAAACCAGATAGTGACTGTGGTGTAGTGATGATAGAGGAGGTAAGGAATGTTCAGATTTGGGACATATTTTGAAGGTAGAGTCTTCAAACATACTAGTGGCTTAGATACAGAGTCAGAGGGGAAAAGAGGAAGGAACAATTGGATTCATTTAATTGTCTCGTTTTGTACTATGGTTTCATATATGTCTTCTTGTGTCTTTGGATTATAAACTCTTCAAGGGGGGGGACCCTGATCTTTTTTTTTCATATCACCTCAGTTCCAGGGATGTAGTACCTTATGAATAAGTTAATCAATTATCAAAAGGCTATTTCTGAATCCTCCACTTAACCTTTATAATTCCTTCCTTGAAATGTCTCATATTTCATCATTTTAGTACCCTCATCTAGGGCTAAGTAACCTAGAAGCCAGGTTAGCATTACAAGCGTCTAACTGATCTCTCTCACTCTAGTCTATCCCAATGTAAGTGAAAATGCAAATTAATGACTTGAAAAATGTGCTTTAAATTATTCATTCAATAAGTACTTACTAATTTGTCTACTTTGTATCTAGGGCCTTTCTAGATGCCAGGGATATAATAAACAAAACAGACCAAAAAACCCTGCCTTAATAGAGCTTACATTTGCAATAACTAAATATATAAAACACGTTTAATAATAATAAATATTATGAAGAAAAAATGAAACAGAAAAAGGGGTATAGAGAGTGTTAAGAAGATCACAATTTTCAATAGAAAACCTCTTTAAAGAGGTTGCATTTGAGCAAAGATTTCAATCAAGTGATAGAATAAGACATACAAAAATCAGAGAGTACAATCGTACAAGGTCACTGCTGTGGGCATGAGCTTGACTTGTTTGAGAAATAGAGAGAAGACTAACGTATTTATGAGTTAGTGGCTGAGTGACAGGAGGTGAGGTCAGAACAGTGGCGAAGGCCAGACCATTTAGGGCTTTGAGGACATGGTAAGAAATTTGCACTTTATTGTATATGCGAAAGGAAACCATTGGACAATCTGAAGTTGGGCATCATCTGACTTTTGTTTTTAAAAAGTCACCTAAACTGCTCTGTAGATAATTGACTGTAGAGGACTGAGGTCCCCTGCTTTATGGCATTTGGTGGCTTTTAATCAAATAAAAGCTATCTGCCTTTTTTCAAAGGCTTTATTATTAGTCTATTCTATCTACCACTAGTCCTCAGTATATGCCCTCTATTTGTCAAGCTGATTTCATTGTAGGCTTCTTCATATCTTATGTATTTATACGTCTTTACCTTTGCCTCTCTTTCCCCTTTAAGATGGTGCCTTCCATCCTCTGTCATCCACCATTCAAGAAACATCTCAAGTTTTAATTTATAAAATGCTTTTCTGACTTTTCCATCTCACTGATGTCTCCAATCATTAAATAATGTAGCTTTTATCTGTAGTTAATTACTGAGCACATGATCATGTACTTTATTTTATTGTTGTGAATATTTACTCTGTACTAATTTTGTCTTCCAAATGATGTTGCAAGTTCTATGATAGCAGAGAATCAATGAATTCCATATCTCTCCTGGCATCCAGCAAATCTGTGAAGTATATCAAGTGAATGTTAAATGATGTAACATGTGGATTGACATTTTTCATGTAATGGTATAATGTTGATCACCCAAGTAGCTTCTGGTAGAATAGGAATTGAGTTTGGGTGAATAAAAACCATAGTTTCTTTACTCGGTTATCAGTCACCCAGTCACACATAACAGTACACTTGCTTTTACTGTAAAATTCTAAAGGCTTGATGGACACCTTATTGCTTTTAGTAAAACTGAATATTTACCTGTCAATCGAACGCTGACCATAAAATACTGTATTTCTTTATGCTATCACTTGGTTTTGGCAGCATGTAAAAATTTTGTTAAAAGCCAACCTCAAGTTGGAAGGCCAGGCAGTACCTGCTCAAATGGCTGGCATGTAACTACTATAGTCACAGGGGATGCTCGGTGTTACAGCTATTCAGGAAGTTATAGAGAGCCCTGGCCATAGATGTAGCTGATTTGTGCGGGGAAGAGGCAGCCAAGTTGCAGGCAGCCATCTCTCTTCCCCCCTCCCCACTCTTGGGTTCTGGGCTGAGGCCAGGGACTGTCCTGAGCTGATCGCAGACTCCCATTGGCCGCTGTCTTTCGTGACGTCACGATCATGATGAGAATTGATGATCGGACACGCTGATTTCATTGTCTGAAACGGCAGTGGAGACCCAGGAAAAATCTCGCTGAATCCGCCTGCCCCAGCAGTGGCCTGATCTGGGTTCCGCTGATCTCTTTCGTAACCGCACCACACCCGAGGTAAGCACTCAACACTGAGTGAGTGTGAAGGGCGAAGAACGGAGGGCAAGGCACCGGGATAACGCTTTTCCCAGTTTGGGGCGGGGTAGGGGGGGGCGGTTCATAGGTTCCGTGTTCTAAACAGGCAGCCAACAAACTGGTGTGGGTCCTAGGGAGCCAACTGCTTCTATCCTCCTAGCGAAGGCTGGCTTCTGAGTGAGGTTAGAAACGAGTTGCGGATAGAGATACAATGGGGATTGCCAGAGAGCAAAGAACCTTGCTCCGGGAGAGAGCGATGTTTGGGATGGGCTTCTGGCCGGGTAGTAGGAGGAAGTGGCGCCTCTTTCTCCGAAGAAAGGAGAGAATTGAATTCTACCACTTCTAGATTTCACTGGACAGTAGATTTCTCACAGCCTTACTCAAAGACACTGAGAGTGCTGCGCCTGCGCATTAGCACCTTGGTGGGGGCGGGGTGAGTCACAGTGAGGAGAATAGGCGTGGAGTTTGCACAGGCGCTGTTTCTGTTTCACTGGAGGAGGTAGGGCTGAGCCATTTCTGGGCTGAATTTGGAAAGTAGAGACCAGAGAAAATCCCAGGCCTTGTGATGTTTCAGGCACCAGTTGATGGGGAGGGATCTGCCATTTAGTTTAATCTGGCCTGCTAAGTATATCTAGCTTCAAAATGGCCCTTATAAATTTGAGAAGGCAAATTCTTAATTTCCAGATATTAGATGTTGAATAACGAAATAAACTCTAGAAGAATTTGTGTGGAATAGAAGTTTATCAGATAAGAAACTGTTTGGAAAAATAAACACTAATTATTCAAATGAATCTAACTTTTAATCTTAAAGGAGCTCTGATTTGGGGTGACAGTGATTTTGAACCTTAAATTCTTTGGAAAGACAGAATGAAGTTCATTGTGGAGGTTCAGAGTAAGAAATTTTTCTTTTTTGTCTTTTTTTTCTTCTTGGAACAATCTGTTATAAATCTTTAATCTTTATATCAAGTTTGGTGCTAAGTCCATCTTCTTCCTCTGTGTCTCTGCTAGAATCACTGAAGTCAAATATTATTTTGAGAGACCCTTTCTTGCACCCCTTCATTGGGAAGGAAGTTATGTTACTTATATTAAGGATTTTATTACTCAGCAGTTTTGAGGAACAATGAAGAACAACCTGCCTATTCTTGATAAATAGCTTGTACAGTATTGTTATCAATTGCCCTGTACATTCTCATCATAGACTCCTGACAATTTTACAGAGGAATCTGAATTTTTCTCTACTTCTCATAGTTAAGGGATTATCAAGTACTGGTAAATTTTCCTTTGAAAGCCTTCTTACACCATTTTTCCTTTACAATCTAAACTCTCATCACCACCCGTCTAGTCACTGTAGGAGCTTCCTAGGCAGTCTTCACCTGTGCCCCAAATCCTTAATGGTTTGTGAACACTTCTTTCAACAAATCACTTTCTTTCACCAACATATTTGTGGCCCTTTATTTTCTATTGTTTCAAGCCTAATTCCACCTAACTTTCACAGAACTTCATAATCTGGCCTCATTGTAGTTCAGGAACCTTATTTTCCTTTATTCTTCAGTGCACAACTCTCTTTACTGTTCAATTAGAGAGAACAATCTACCTCTATAACTTTGCTCCTTACACCACTACTATCCACTTCACCTAGGATGACCCCTCTTCTACATAATCCACTTTGGAAACTCAACTCAAGTTCCACCCCTCCATAAATGCCTTCCAAATCAATCTAACCCAAATGTTCCTGCCTGATCTCACTTTTCCTGGAATTACCACATCAATTCTTGTATTTGTCACTTGCTTGTAGGCTGCTTTGTATTGTCTTCTTTGTTGTTGTCATGTGTGTGTGTGTGTGTGTGTGTTAGACTGGAATCCTCAACTGGATTTTAAACGGGTTGGGACCATGCCATCTATTTCTTTTTCTGCCCATAGTACCTAACTGAATAATCAAAATAGCTGTAGCTATATATGTTCTTTTTTTTCCCCTAGAAAACAATTTCCTGGGAAATGAAGCAGTATTTTTATAGAGAGAACTGTATACATGTGAAAGCTTATTCATCGTTGGTCAGGCAAGAGACCCTGCAATGACTAAGTAAACCTGAATGTAAGTCAGAGGAAAGGCATTACAGAGATCTCTATTTACTGGGTGGCCTTCAAATATATCATGTCCTCATAAACAAAATCAAGGGAGGGAACACCATGCCAGAAGCGGTTCTGTCTGTAATTTTCTCAGTTTGATAAATACTAAAGATGTATTTCATTGTTCTATACTTCTCTTTGATGACATTGTATCAAGTATCTTTAAAAATATACAAATTACTCACTTTTTTATTACATTTTATCTACAGTTGCTATCTTATATTGCCTACTCCTGATAGTGTTCATGTGTACATCTCTTGAATCAGAGATGACCATTGTGATGGTTGTTATAATATAATTGCTATTACATATTGGTTGTCACTTTCCTATCCTTTAGGCTTCAAATTGCATTGTTCTGCAGAGCTCAAGTTTTACTTGAATGACAGTGTGATCATGGTTTAATACAGAGGTTTTTCACATATTTCATTTTGGCTACCGCCTCACTTTGAGGTGCCATCCCAATATTACATAAAGGTTTTTGTTTTAGAAATGTGGATTAAAAGCAGTCCAGAAGGGTGTCGTAACCTGTAAATTAGAACATCATTATTGCAGATTATTGTAAGGGAACTATGAATGTTATTTATTATAAGGGAAAATCATTTTACCTTTTCTCTGATTACCTACATTATATGAATCTCCTCAAACCTGTTTTAGCTTATAGCCAGCTTTCATAGTAATTGAGACTTTCCTAGACATTTACATATAGAACAATAGAGAAAACTGATCAAACTTAAGCAACTCTGGATAGAAGGTGGTGCTTAGAAATATGCTGTTAAGTTTAGAGAGCCCAAAATAAAATATGAAAAAAATGAGTGTGACATGTGTTTTTTAAGGTTTATTTTACAATTTCTATCTGGGAGGATGGCGTTGGGTTTTCTCATTTAAGTTGTAGAGCTTGAGTTGAAAGAGATTTTATAACGATAAGCCAGTCCCTTTATTTTACAAGTGAAGAATCTGAAGCCCAAAGAAGTGAGGTACTTTACCTGCCTTAATAAACACTGATATTTATTAAGCACTTAGTGCCAGGTGTTGTGCTAAAAACTTTATATATCTTATTACATTTAAACATAAAGAATGTATGGTATTATTTCCCATTTACAAATGAAAAAACATATTTCAAAGCAGTTGATTTGCCCGGGACCACACAGCTACTATATGTCACCGTCAAGACCCAATTGCGGGTTTGACTTGTAATCACCAAGCTGTGCTTGATCAAGGTCATATGATGACATTTTGGCAGAGATTTCGCTAGCATCTAAGTCTCTGAAGTCTGAGACGTGTGTGTGTGTGTGTGTGTGTGTCTGCGTATGTTCCATTAATACCACATCACTTCTACAAAGTCAGAGGTTTGTAAGATTGCCCAAATAAATGGTGTATACTTATATTTGTTTTAAGTATTTTATTAAAACACACTCTCTCAGTCTTGTTTCAAAAAATATGGTGTGAAACTTTCCATAAAATACATTTTAAAAACATTTACTTTTTTCTGCTTTTAAAATTTAAAATTGAATTATTCTTCCAGAGGGAATTATATTTTTATAGTGTAATCCTCAACAGAATAAACAAAATTTGAATTGTTGATTTTTATTTTATTGTGGAGTCAGTGAGCTAAAACTGAAATTGGTGGTTTCTTAATATACTTGCATTGAGTACATTATATCTAAGCACACTAGATTGGAAGCAAATATTGATAATTCTCAAGATTTATTATGCAGAAGAATGGAGCTCGAGACACTAGCATATTCAGAAGCTATCCCTGATATCCTAATACCTTTCCAGTCTGCATAAAATTTTAAGGAAATAAGTTGAAACCTGTTTGTGCAAATGGGGTCATTCTTGTGCCAACTAGTAGCAAAATTGCCTGCATTAAACCAGAGATCTAGGTATAAAGCAACGGAATACATGAAATTATACTGTCAGTCAATTAAATGCTGCACATTACATCTTCCATCTGAAGAAATCTAGAACAGCATCTGTCTAAACTTTCTGATCTCCTGTTGTTTCACAACTAGACATATGTCCATTTGAGTTGATCCTTAGAATCTTTAAGTCTATTATTTGTCAGGGTGGCAAAAATTTAGCAAACTATCTCCTTAGACTCTTTTCCCTTGGAGTTAGGGACAATTTCTTTCAGGGTTCTAAAAACAGTCATGCAAACATGTGGCTTACATACTCCCACTAAGCACTTTTGTATTAGACAAGTATTAGTTTATGGTGCTCATGCAAGGTCATATAACTACTAAGTGGCAAAGCCAGAATTTGTGGGCAGGTGTTAGTCTATCCACTGCATGCTCAACTGTTAAGCTGCTAGGCTATAGGTTAAGGAGCTAGAGTGAGGCCTATTTTCATTGTATCTTCAAAAAAATTTATACATATATATATATATATACACATGTATACACATAAATTTATATATATATGTAACACATGTATATTTTCCACCTAATTTCTTTTCTCCTTCTGAGCCTCTAATACCTATGATATTTTCCTTTTTTTTTCCTCAGTGGAGATGACATTTTTAAAATAAATAAAGGCTGAAATTTAGGGGAAAGGGCTCATTATGTTGACCTCCAATGGCTTCACTGGCAGAAGGCATGTAGACTCATATTCTTTCTTGCTGTCAAACCAACCAATGTTGAAAGCACTTCATGAGTGGATTTTATTAAAAAGTAGACTATACTATTATATAACTTTTCTAATACATTAATTTATTAATTCAATATTTTCTTATTTGTTTAACTTAATCTACCTATTGTATGTTTTATGGATGGAATAGTTGTGCCATTTAAGAAAGTAATTACCTGAGACACATTTTCCAAATAACTTTGCCCTTTCATAGACTGAAAATTTGTTGTGTTGAAATCCCGTTGTATTAATCTGATTCCACATTGCTATAAAGAACTTCTCGAGACTGCGTAATTTATAAAGAAAATATATTTAATTGATTCACAGGTTTGCATGGCTGGGGAGGCCTCAGGAAACTTACAATCATGGTAGAAGTAGAAAGAAATGCAAGGCATGTCTTACAGGGCAGCAGGAGAGAGAAAAAGCTAGGTGGGAACTGCCAAGCAGTTTTACACCACCTCATTCATGATCATGAGAACAGCATGGGGGAAACTGTTCCCATGATCCAGTCATCTTCCACCAGGTTACTCCCTCAAAATGTGGGGATTACACTTCCAGATGAGACTTGGGTGGGAACACAGAGCCAAACCATATCACCCCTCAACGAAGCAACAATTGGAAGAGATCCAAGCATTGTAAAATGTGGAAGAAAAAATATATTCTGTATTAGTGGGAAGTATTGCATTAGGTATTAGAATGTTCAGCACTGACTCCTCCTCATTATTCTAAGACAAAAGTATAACCACATGGATTTATTTTTGAATATATATGTTAGTTATTAAAGTAATAAGTCAGACATTTTATTTAGAACCTATAGGCTCACTAATAAATGGTTAAAAGATGTTGAAAGTCAGTTTGAGATTATTTTTTTTCTCCCAACTAGTAATACTGGATGTAGAGAAAAACTTTTTGAATTCAGCGTTGTTTGTAATATGGAGCCTCAGGTAGGGATTGGTGAATCCCTCCCTTGCTTTTCAAAGTGTGTTCCGTAGAGTGGCAACATGGACATCACCTGGGAGATTCTTAGAAACTACAAAATCTCTGACCCCATGCTAGATATATCAAATCAGAATCTATATTTTAACAGGACCCTCACTTACTAATACATATATTGATGTCTGAGAAGCATTGGAGTAAAGTGATATCTGACTTCCTGTACAGCAGAGACCTTTAAGTAGCTGGTAGTCATAGAAACAAAAACCTGAATTTTCTTTTGTCTGTTTTTACATTTGTAAAGGAATATGCAATCTAAGCATTCTCCATTATATGTTATATGACTAAGATAGATCAGCTTTGTTCCATTCTGAAGTATACATTGTATCATTAAGAGAAAAAAACCACACCAATGCAATTGGTAAAATTGACAAGCCTCTGAGTATACCCACTTACACTGGTGATAGCAACGGCTTTACCATTGAAATGATATCCTAATTACTTGACTTTTCAATAGAGTGTTACAGAAGAATATAGTTGTATTGGGTTCACTGTCACCAACATCCTCAAAAGGAATGATATGTTCTTTCTTCGCTGCCATAACATGTCACCACTAAATTATTGCCATAGAACAACCCCAATTTATTATCTTACAGTTCCGGAAGGCACAAGTCTGAATGGATCTCACTGGGTTAAAATAAACGTGTCATCAGCACTTTCCTTTTTGGCAGCTCTAGGGAAGGTTCTGTTTCCTTGACTTTTCCGACTTTTAGAGGCTCTCCAAAACAAAAGCAAAATTTTTTCTACGCTAACAAAATCTATCTTTGGATCTCCGTTTGAGATATTCTGCCTTAAGTATATTTTGTTTTTGTTTGATTTTTTTTTTCATATGAAGCATAAAAAAGGAGTTTTACCTGTGGCCATCAGATTTGGGGTCATACTCTATGAGGCTTTCAAGTTATTATGCAATTTCTTTCTTTCTTTCTTTTTTTTTGCCAAGAAGTCTTGAACATAATTACATTATGCATGTTCTTACTCTTTAAAGTATTTGTGGGAATAATCCTTCTTTATTTGATTGACAAAAAGATACATATTTATACTGTATAACATGATGATTGGATATATATATACATTGTAGAATAGCTAAATCAAGCTAATAACATATCTGTTACCTCACATACTTATTTTGTGGTGAAAACATGTAAATCCACTCTCTTAGCAATTTTCAAGTATCCAATACATTGTTATTAACTGTAGTCAACATGTTGTACAATAGACCTCTTGAATTTATTCTTCTTGTCTAACTAAAATTTTGTATACCTTGATCAATATCTACCCAATCCCCCACTGTTCCCCAGCCTTGGTAACTACCATTCTACTCTCTGCTTCTATAAGTTTGACCTTTTAGATTCCACATATGTGAGATCGTACAGTATCTGTCTTTCTGTGCCTGGCTTATTTCACTTAACATAAAGTCTTCGAGGTTCACCCATGTAGTTTTGAATGACAAGATAATTTTTTCTTTGTTAACGCTGAATGGTATTCCATTTTGTATGTATGCCACATTTTCTTTATCCATTCATCTGTTGATAGACACTTAGGTCGACTCCATACCTTGGCTACTGTGAATGATACTTCAGTAAGGGAACATGGGAGTGCAGATATATGTTTCACTTACTGATTTCATTTCGTTTGGCTATATATCGAGAAGTGGGATTGCTGGATCATGTATGGTAGGTAGGTGGTTCTATTTTTAATTTTTTTGAGGAATCTCTATACTGTTTTCCATAATGACTGTACCAATTTACATCCCCACGAAATGTGTACAAGAGTTTCCTTTTCTCAGTGGGGAAAATGTATGCTTCCACATTTTCATTATTTAAATACACCTGTGTTTGTATGTCGTTTCTACACTATATATGTGTGTGTTTATATAATGTTACCTACTTACCACTTGATGGTGTACTTTGAGGGATCTCCCTCTAACCTCTTATGAGCAAGATGTGTGCTTAAACCTTTTTTCCTCTAAACATGTGCAGGTTGGTGTAAAATCAGGAATGGGAGTTATAAGATAATTAGACAGTCTATCTCTTTACATACTTCCCTCATTAGTAAATTAAAACACAACTTACATTTAAAGGTATTATCAAGACTGTGATTTGCAAGATTGTAAAATGTTAGCAGTCAATGATTGTGGCAGGGCAAACACTTGCTAGTGAAAGGTAGAAGTGGTTTACTTGCACATATTTTTAGGGCTAGAAATGTACAAAGAAACACAATTTAGTGAAACAAAATTTACTCAACAAATATGTATGAATCAAGGCACTACTTAGCTCATTAGGAGACTCTGGTCTCCTATCACTGGTCATTAGTGCTATATATCACTGTCATATGTTCTGTATGGATGGATGCATGTGAGATTGCATAAAAACAGAGCTAAAGGTAATCAGTCATTCAGTTGAGTCCCTGTTTATGTTTTTGTCATTCAGCTGTTTATCCATTTGAAATTGATCTTTTTACTTATTTTAGTATTTTAATTTTTTTTTTATTTTTAACTTTTGTGGGTACATAGCACGTGTATACATTTATGGGGTACATGAGATATTTTGATACAAGCATGCAGTGCATAATAATCACGTCATGGAAAATGGGATTATCCATTCCCTCAAGCGTTTACCCTTTGTGTTACAAACAATTCAGTTATACTCTTTTAATTATTTTAAAATATATAATTAAATTATTTTGACTATAGTCACCCTGTTGTGCTATCAAATACTAGGTATTTATTCTTTCTAAATATCTGAGGATATGATTAGGTATTTATAGTTTAAGGTGTTTATGATTTGAACACATTAACATGTAAATTAAGCAAGTTTCATTAAAGGCTAATATATTTTTATTGGCCAAGCATGGTGGCTCACATCTGTAATCTCAGCACTTTGGGAGGCCAAGGTGGGTGGATCACGAGGTCAGAGGTTCAAGACCAGCCTGGCCAAGATTGCTGAAACCCCATCTCTACTAAAAATTAAAAAAAAAAAAAATAGCCAGGCATGGTGGCACATGCCTGTAATCCCAGATACTCAGAAGGCTGAGGCAGAGAATTATTTGGACCCAGGAGGCAGAGGTTGCAGTGAGCCAAGGTTGCACCACCGCACTCCAGCCTGGTGACAGAGCAAAACTGTGTCTCAAAAAAAAAGAAAAAAAGATTGGCAAGTTGATGACATTAATAACATTTTTTATCATTGATTAAACATTCTGAGATCCAGTATATTTAAGTATATTTACTTGCTAATGCATTTGTTTGGTAGGAATTCTCTTTAGAAATTCCTTATTAGGGATGTAGGTATAGATATATGTCCCTTTATGTTTTCATATATTTATGTGGAGTATGTGTACATAAAATTTTCTTGCAATTCGTTCTCATGTCACTATGAATATGTTTTGTGTAGCTGGCAAAACTGAATATTAATTGCAGAATTTTAGGTTTTTTTTTTTTTTTTTGACGGACTCTCCCTCTGCGGCCCAGGCTGGAATGCAGTGGCATGATCTCGGCTCACTGCAACCTCTGCCTCTTGGGTTCAAGTGATTCTCTTGCCTCAGCCATCAGAGTAGCTGGGACTACAGGCACACACCACCACGCCTGACTAATTTTTTGTATTTTTAGTAGAGACGGGGAGGTGTGTTTTAAAGTGAGGTCAGTGAGCAATTTCTTTGTGCCCTGAGAAAGTCATATAACTTTTTAGTAAAATCTCCTTTTATTTCTATTTCCACCCAAGTAACAGAGGTCAATTATATCTCTAAAAAGAAAGATAAGAGATGTGTACAATACATTTCAGTTAATTATAGCTTAATAAACAGATAATATAGTTTCATAGTATTAGAATAGACAGGATGTCGGCCACTAGACCTTATGCTTTGAAGACACTGGAATTTTTTTTTCAATATCTGAAAATGCTGGCAAGATGATTATAAAATAAAGTAAGTAGAAGGCAGAAACTCCATCTCTACTAACATACAAAAATTAGCTGGATGTGGTGGCCAAAGTCTGTAATCTCAGCTACTCGGGAGGCTGAGGCAGGAAAATCACTTGAACCCAGGAGGCAGAGGTTGCAGTGAGCTGAGATAGTGCCATTACACTCTAGCCTGGGAAATGAGAGTGAAAGCCCATCTCAAAAAAGAAAAAAAGGAAAAAGGGATAGAGCTTTTTGTAAAGACGAGGATCATTTAATGTAAATGACAGGTTAAAGTGACAGCTTTTGAGAACAGATTTACAGTAGCAATTATTTTATACATGTTCAAAATTCATTAAGTGCAAAGTATTAGTTCGTTACTGTATGTTAATCAAGATATTTTTGAAAAAAACATAGTTTAATAACAGTTTTAATAGAGGAATTCACCTAGCTTAATATGACATTTATTTATTTTTCAATATTAAGTTTATACTAAAAAATTTTGGAGTGACTTCCATGCATATATGGACACCATGCTATTGGTTGACCTTAACTTTCACATTCTTAAACATTTTGAAGGATTAAATTCTTATTGCATAGACAGGGGTCACAGGATCAATCTTCCTTTTGCCATCATAATATCACAATGTACATATCCTTCATTTGAGGTTCATATATAAATTCTGTAGGAATGGACTGATGTATGTTAAAAGAGTTATTCCCAGTAGGGCTGGCCAGTTGATGATATGTTAACTATTAACAAAAATAGACTTGACATACCACATTACAGTTTATTAAGTATTTTAATGAAGATGACGCATCATTTGAAGAAGAATAGGACAGGATTTATAGTCCCATTTTCCAGATGAAGGAACTGAGTTTCTGGAGGTCAATTATTTCTGCTAAAGTCGCAAGACTAGCAAGTAATGAAGCTTAATAGCTTAATAGAATGGAGGTATCCAGACTCCTAAAGCATTCCCACTCCACCACTCCAAAAGGTCACCTGAATTTCTGCTTATAGCAATGGTGAAGTAACAGTAACAGGATTTCCTTTTCATCTTAAACATCTAGACACAAACAAAAGAAAATCAGAAAAAAATAGAAAACAATGAATTTTAGACCTTTGACAAAAGGCAGCACGGGACCATGATTCATAAAAGAAGGGAGACAAAGTAAGCCCTATGAATGTCCCAACTTACTGCCTTGGGAAAGTTTCCAGACAATAGCTCAGGTGAAAGGAGCCCCACAAGGCTAGGAGTCTCTCTGAGTTGCAAAGACATAGTTCAGAGTTCAGAAAGTACAAGGGTGTCTACAATTTGAGAGACAGTGTACTGGAGGGTGCATTGCACAGTGAAGGAGAAAACTGCATATGGAGAGAGCTATGGAGATCTGTGGAAGGACCTTTCAAATTTCTGAATAACGATCAGCTCAAGTATGTGATGAAACTGATGATGAGCCCAGAGAAGGAACCACAATAAGGAACAGGCAAATCAATCCTCAGAACTCACACAGGACCAGGAATAGTTACATTCCCACTAGCCAGATTGGAAAACGTCATATTTCAAGAGGCATTTAGGGAAGTCCTCACAAGAGTATTGCCTGAATAATGGAGCTAATGAGATCTAGAATAAAGGCAATTCTACATTTTCCTGACAAAAGCAAACCTCAAAAGAATCAAACCAATTCCTAGTAACTTAAATATATCCCTGAACAAAGGCAACATTCAAAGACTACAAATTCAAATTCAAAGACTAGAAAAATGGACAGGACCCAATGACATGATTCATAATATCTGATGTTGAATGAAAAATTACAAAGCATTCAAGAAAATTGGAAATTATACAACTCATATTCCAGTGAGAAAACAACAAGAAAAACAGAATGGAGAAATGTGTAAAATTAGTAAAGAAGAATGTTGAAAAAAACAGCTATTATTTCTGAATTCCATATGTTCAGTAAGGTAGAAGAAAGCACAAGCAAGATGAGACCAAAATAGATTCTTTTAAAAAAATCCACATTGATCAAAATATAGTATATGAAATGACAAATGTAGTGGATAGTTTTAACAGGACATTAGCTACTACAAAAGAAAAAAATAGTGAACTCTAACAGATATAAATAAAAATATTCAAAATGAAAAGTAGAGAGAAAAATATGAGAAATAAATGAATGGAGCCACAGTGAGTTATGAGCCAATGTCATACAACTTGCCTTTCATATTTTTTGAGTCACAGAAGGTGGGGAGTAGAAGAAACTTATCTAAAAATGAACAGCTGAAAATTTTACAAATTTGATGCAATCTATGAACCTACATACCCAAGAAGCTCAACAAATCCCATGAAAAAGAAAGATAAAGAAAATGACAGCAAGATATTTCATAATCTAATTACTGAAATTCATAGAAAAGAGAAAATCTTAAAAGCAGCCAGAGAAAATAACTGCACTTTATGTAGAGGGGAACAAATATGAAAATGACAGGATATATCTCACGGAAACAATGCAATGTAGAAAACAATGGGGCAACATTCTTAAAGTGCTAAAAGAAAAAAATAAGTTAACTTAGAATTTTATTTATATATATAATATATATATATAAAATATATATATAAAATATATATATATAAAATATATATATATAAAATATATATATATAGAGAGAGAGAGCAACATAAAGGTTCATCCACTCATGCTAAAGTATAAAATACATCACTAGCAGATATACACTATCAAAAATGTTAAAGGAAATTGTCACACAGAAGAAAAATAATACCAAATTGAAATTTTAATGTACATAATGGAAAGGAGAGTACTGGAAATAGTAAATATGTGGGTATAAATGAAAGATCTTTTAATTTAAAAATCATTTTAAGCCATAACTGTTTAGTTTTTAAAATAACTTATTTGGGATTTAGTAACATTTGTAAAAGCAAAATGTATAGCAATAATAGCACAAAGGCCAATAGAGGAGAAATAAAACAATAATTTAGTGGATAAGTAGAAAACTTGAAATCTATTACTTGAGTGTCACTTTAACAAAATACTGGTAGAAGAGCAAATTAAGCCAAAGACAAGGATAAAGAGGAAATGATAATGCTAAGAGCATAAATAAATGATATAGAAAACAGAAACACAGTAAACAAATGCAATGAAACCTAATGTTAGCTCTTCGAGAAAAATCAAAGAGAGAAGACACAAATTGCCAATATCATAGTAAGGAAGAATGTACCACAATAGACCGTACAGATATTAAACAGTATACTTACAAAGTATTAACCTATATGACTATACATTCCATGACTTAAAGGAAATGGACCAATTTCTTAAAATTTGGAAATTACCAAAATTATTGTAAAAAATAAACCCAGTAACTAAATATTTTATATTTAATTAGAGAAATTGTATTTCTAATTAAAGTCTTCCTTTAAAGAAATCTTCAGACCCAAATTGCTTCACCCATTAATGGTACAAAGCATTTAAGAAAGAAGTAATATCAAATCTACATAAAAGTTTTTTAGTAAATAGAAGTGGAGGTAATACTTTGAAACTCATTTGAGCTCTTGCTTTGCCCAAGGCATTGTTCTAGAAGATGGTTAATAAAAAAAAATTAAAATTTGGTTCCTGTCATATAAAAGCTTATAGTATGTGAGACAAAGAAAGAATTCTCTCCCTCTACCTGATTGGTTAAGACAGAGGAAAGCAGATTATCCTGCATTGTATCGACAGTTGAGAATAAAACTCTGTCTGTAAAATCAGCAGTGGTGAACTTGTCCCGCTGGCTTCCCTTTGTCTATCTTTGGTACACAAAAATTGACATAATGATCTGGGAGTGGAATACCGAAGTTTGTTCAATCCAAGAGTTCCCAAACTCTGTAACAACTCTGTCCTTCTCCCATCCAAAGCCCCGCTTGCTCTGTGTTGTTAAGAAATAATTTAATATTTCATCTAATGTTTTTATTTGCCTTATTTACTCAATAGTAAGCAAAAGATGGAAATTGTTTTGTTTACTAAATAATTAGTGCCATAAATTTTACTTCACCAGAACTATATATCCACATGGTCATGGGGGTTGATTTTAATCCAGCTTTCTATTCCACTACTGCAAGTTCATAATGTGTGAAATAAAATAGCCATTATAACCACCATAGATCTTCACTAGAGTAAAAAGGCATAGTAGTAATCGTTCACATGTCATTCCTCTAGCAAATTCAAGAAAATAAGTTTCACAAAATCTACAAGGTAAGACCCAAATGATACAGTCATGAGTGAACCTCTCAGGCCTTTCCTGAAAATTTTGGTCTTTTATCAGATTAGAAAAAGCAAACTAATGAAAAACAGCAAAACCTGGCAAATTAGGAGTGAGAGGGAATTGCTAAAGGCAAGCCCACTGACAGCATGACAAATGATGACAGACAAAGAGAGTAAACGATAAACTATAAAAAGGATATGCAATAATTTAACTTTTAATGAAGAGACAGATACTGTATTACAATTATTAGAACATCATTTATTAAATCATGTTTATAATGATGACCCAGTCTTATAAGAAATACTTTATTTTTCTACTCCCTGTTAAAAAACTCGAGAGTGAATACTATAGTTCAGAAATATTTTCATCTAAAATGAAAACTTAGGAAAAATAAAGTTTTATTGCTCAAAGGAGTATATACTTCAGCTTTCCAGAATGACTAATTTCCCAAAATATCTTAGAAATGGAAGTATAGTGGCAACTGGGGAATCTTCACATGTCTTCATACCAAATTATTCAGAACAACTACAGAGTATACAATTAAACATGAAGTATTCATTTTCATGACCAAGAAAATTAAAATGCCAAGAAAAAATGCCTAGAAATCCTATAAATATATTATTACTAGTATCTTTTATTTGCTTCAAAACACTTCTAAGATTTAATTTATTCAAAAGTGTAGTTATTTGTATTTTCATATATAAAAGCTTCTGAGAAAGACAAAAAACTGGTTCTGTGTGTGTGCATGTGTGTGTGTGTGTTTTAGATTTTAAACCAGTAGCATCAGTCAAAAGTATTGCTTTTCAGCAAGAGTTAAATAAATACAGCTTTAATTTGATTTAAAGTTCCTGTCCACTTGTCCAAGCCTCTTTGAAAATTTAGTTCAGTTTAGGCTTACATATTAGTGCACTTGAATGAGATCCCCTTCAGAAAGTTAGTAGAAGTCTTTGCTTCTGATGTTTCAAGGAGAAACTTTACTTTCATCTTTCCTGGTGCTTGCCTACATGTGATTGTCTCTAGTCAGATCTCTCAACATTAGATAGGAGATAGATGAGATAGATGCTTGTGTGGGCAGGAAAGAAATCCAGGTGTACAGATTGCACTAGATGATTGGATGACTGTTTACTTTCCTTATTAGACAACTTTATGGTTCGAAGTATTCAGAGAAAGATACGTTGTTTCCATGTTAATGTACTTGGTTATTTCCATACACAGTATGCCAGACAAATTTCTATCTGGTTTGGCTTGCAGAGTTTTGTTGTCCTCCCTTCCTTCCTCCCTCCTTCCTTCCCTCCCCTTCCTTCCTTCCTTCCTTCCTTCCTTCCTTCCTTTCTTCCTTCCTTCCTTCCTTCCTTCCTTCCTTCCTTCCTTCCTTCCTTCCTTCCTTCCTTCTTCCTTCTTTCTTCCTTTCTCTCTGTTTTTCTTTTTCTTTTTTTTGACAAGGTTTCTCTCTGTCACTCAGGCTGGAGTGCAGTGGTACGATCTCAGCTCACTGCAATCTCCACATGTGGGGCTCAAGCGGTCCTCCTACCTCAGCCTCCCAAGTAGCTGGGACCACAGGCTCACACCACCATGTCCAACTATTCTGTTGCTGTTTTCTTAATTTTGAAGCGACACTTTTCTTGTTTTTTTCTTTTTTTCTGTCAACTTTTCGGATTAACAAGTTTAGTGTGACAACTTTTAACAAGAACCCGAAATTGACTTAATCTAATTACAAGGATTATTTATGAATTGCACTACTAGAATTTATCATTGTTAAAGAAGAGTTTGACCTGATTTTTATTCTTTAAATTCACAGAGTTGTATACCCTTAATATTAAACATTTTATCTATTGACAGGAAAGATAAAGCATTTCCTTTATTTTACTTATCTTGTCAAATTGTGTCCGTGTCAATTTAGTTAAAAGGTACACAGTTTTAACATGGTTTATTTTTAGTAAAACGTACATAATTTTACATTTTTATTTCTATGCTATGTTTATTAAAATAATTATTTTGGTTAGTATTGCCTAAAGCACAGAAATGTTCACAGTCAGTAAACCTTCTTGTTTATTTTTAAGCTCTAAAGAGAGGTTATGTTTTAATATATAAAAAGAATTCCTTTATCCAAGAAAGAGGAAAAATAAAAGCACCCTTTTGTTCCAGAGTACAGCTTCTGGCTATAAAACATATGCCAGATGCCTTGCTTGACAAAGAACAGTGAGTGTCCCTGTTCATAGATAATCACGTATGGCTACCACTATCTCTGACTTTACTAGCCATAAATATTCATTTCAATGCAATCATCTTTTTTTCATGCATTAACACTAACAAGATAAGGACTTTCCTATTTTTTTTTATTTTCTGTTTTTTTTTTTTCTTTAAAGTTGGCACTTTATCTGAACAAATTCAATAAGTATTTGCACTATGCAAATTTTTGAAGCTGTCTCCCTTTAGCACACAAATTATTGCCCAGTACTGGGGATTAATTCACTTGCAGAAGTCTTACAGCTTGGAAGCACTGAAATTGTATAAAAAATAGGTGTATAAATTCTACACATACCAAATTTTTATTCCAATTTTCAGAGTATCTTCTTTTATTTTTAGATGAATCTACGTTCTGTATTTACTGTAGAACAACAAAGGATTTTACAGCGTTATTATGAAAATGGAATGACAAATCAAAGTAAAAATTGCTTTCAGCTCATATTACAGTGTGCACAGGAGACTAAGCTGGACTTCAGTGTAGTCAGGGTAAGTATTGAGGTCTTACACTCAAATATACAGCTTCTTATTACAAGTGATATTTGCTTAATATGAGAAAAAATATTCAGGGTATGAAGTCACTAATTTTATAAACAGCTTCACTTCCCTGGTATAACAATACTATTTTAAAAATAACTAGGGCTAATCATCTAGTATGTATTTGTTTCTATAAATACCTTGAAAACACAGAAACCTTAGTAGTGTAAACATCTTTTTAAAATCTTTGTTGTTTAAACTAATAAATACATTTAAAATTCATTGTTGATCTTATGCTCTTTAGACCCCAAATTAACGTAGATGTAATCCCCCAAATGATATTAATAAAACAGGCATTTACCACGTGAATGCTATGTATGTAACATATTTTTCATTGTATTTGAATTTTTCATTAAGGCATTTTGTCTGCTTTATAAATACTTTCTCTAAGTAAAATGTATGCATTTTGATGGGTTAGTGAGTAAGAGACAAGGAATCCTAGAGGAGTAAATTTTTCTTTATCACAATCATAGTTATTCAGCTGCAAAAATTAGAGCTGCTACATTCTTGAAAGGCAATGAGAAAGTGATAGAGAGGAGGCAAGAGATAAATCTAAGAGGAATGGGCACAGGTTTTGTTGAATGCATATGTCCTTTTATGTTTGTTTGAAAATGTTACAAACCCTCTTGGTGTGAAACCTTAGTGATTGAAAGATTAGCAACTTTCTCCTAGTTGTCATTCATTAGACTAATTTGGGAAAGAGAAAGGACGTCTGTTCTTAAGTTTATTTTGCTGTCCATATACCTTCAAAGACCCTAAAGATAAATATCTCTTAATAAGAAGAATTATTTGGAATGTGTGTTTCTTAAAGACTAAAAGATTTATTTGCCTTCAAATAGAGAATTGTGCCACCAGTTCTAGAGAAAATCCAGGATAACTGTTACTTTCTTTTCTTTTCTTTCTTTCTTTCTTTTTTCTTTTCTTTTTTTTTTTTTTTTTTGAGACAGAGTTTTGCTCTTGTTGCCCAGGCTGGAGTTCAGTGGCATGATCTTAGCTCACTGCAACCTCCGTCTCCCAGGGTCAGATGATTCTCCTGCCTCAGCCTCCTGAGTAGCTGGGATTACAGGTGCCTTCCACCATGCCCGGCTAATTTTTTGTGTTTTTAGTAAAGATGGGGTTTTGCCATGTTGAGCAGGCTAGTCCCAAACTCCTGACCTCAAGGTGATCTGCCTACCCTGGCCTCCCAAAGTGCTGGGATTACAGGCGTAAGCCACCGTGCCCAGCCCAGGATATCTGTTTCTTAATTACTGAGACCAATCATCATACTCAGATTTGTTTAAGAACCAGAAATAACTCCTATTAACAGCTCTAAATGGCTTATTTGAAATATCTTTACTAAACCACAGAGGAAAATGTCTGTCTTACAAAATGTAATATAAAAATGTATTATATTTCAAGTTAATGAGATTGCATTTAAAAAGTGCTAATGTTTCTCCCCCCTGCAGTAATTTTCTCTGCTTTTCTTTTTTTCTTTTACCTTGTCATAATCTTAAAGTGAAAACCCTTGCCAGGCAGCTGCATTGTGGACTATCTTTCATATTTCCAATGTGTTATTGCAATCTTCCCCTCATAACTTGTGATTGAATATTAAGAGTGTTCAAATACAGAGATTTACATTTATGCTCAAAATGCTGTGAAAATATAAAACAAACAATGAGAATGAAATATATAATTTCTTAGAATGTAGATTATCAGTAACATGTTACAAGTTACAAGAAAGTATAAAAAATGGTTTCACTCCCTCCACTCCAATGTAAATTGTACAGAAATTCAGTCTTCCTAATCTAAATCCTGACACAATTTGATGGCTTTTCCAGTTAAAGGGAAAAAGGAATTTTTTGTAGACTCATCATTCTACACCCTACCCCCCTCCCCAGATACTTTGCTAGGATTATATGTTCCATCTGAAATAGATCTTTCTTTATTATTAATATCATATTCACTGTATTTTTCTTTAAAAAATCCTTAAGTTTCACTGTATTAGGAACTTGATATCAATGTAAAGAAAACCTAAAAGGTTAAAACATCAAGCAAAAATAAATACACTGGGGTAAAGAAACAAGAAAACAAAGAAGGAGATATAGAAAAAGGAAAAGAATTTTAGAGACAGTGAATTTCTAAGAGAGACCCGAACCGTAAATTTAAGGACACTAAAAAATAATGACCTGAATGACTTTTCTTCCTTTTTTTCCTATGTAATATCACTTTATTACTTCCTAACTCTAAATTCTAATTATATCAATTTTGTTTGAACCATCTTATAAAGTGTAGTACAAATGAGACTCATTTACATCTTATAAGCTTTGGTATATTTTGATATTAATTGATAATAACTGAACAAATTTTAGTAAAGTTTAATTCAGCTTTTGGGAAACTTCAGGCAATATATTTTCTTTATTTTCATTTTAAATGGAAATATTCCTTATATACCTTCCTATTTATATACTTTTCTACTTTCTTTAATTGAGAATGTGGAAAATAACTGAACCCTTAGTTTTTGACTCAGGGTTTTCATATAGAAATCAATTATTATACTGTGTCATAAAATAATAATACTCATAACTTGGCAAGTTATATGGAGTTATTTTCTATTTTATTAAAGGACCTCAGACTGCTATTTTGTGATTTCTCACATTGCTTCTGTTTTCTGTTTTTCTCACATTGCTTCACTTCTCCTTTTTAGTGAGCAACGTTTAGTGAACAATTTTAGTTTTGGTACTGTCAGGGTGCCTGTCAATAGCAACCTCTATCACCAATATCCCTTCTATTTTGTTATTTCTATTTTGTTGTTGATTAGAGAAAGTGTGTTTTAAGGTTAGGTGTTGTAGTGAAGTACATGGATCCCGTGACATCTATGTTGGTTGTGTTCTGGACAAGGGAGGTTGCTAGGTTGCTAGAGAGCTATTTCTTATGTACATGGATATTATTCTACTGCGTTTTACTTTTTGAGGTGTAGATTATATAAAAATCTATTAAACTGTATAACTATATATAATATGCATATGTATGTATAAACTATACAACTATATAAGAAAGCCATAAATTTGCAATGCACTAAAATCACCCTGAAACATCCTGAGTTAAGGTAGACATTGTGTAAAGAAAACAAAGTAGGTTATGTTGTGTTTTTTTTTTTTTTTACATGGCCCAGAGCTGCGCTCCAGATGTCACAGTTCTTGAATTCAAATTTTATAATTTCACTGTGCTTTCTCGTTAAATTTTTTAAATGTAATACTTATATATTTTTTGTAAAGATTGTGTACAAACATCATGCTTATCACAGGTTATTTTTACTTAAAAAGCCATAATGTGGCAATTTGTTTTGAATGTTTGTAAAATTCAACATTTTACATTTTAGTTTTAAGTATTTCTCTGGTATATAATTTAAAACCTTTTAGTTTTTCTCCCGTATCCTGTGACATTTATATTCGTACATCTTTCTGCTTGTAATTCTCATTCCTAGTGTTTCATGAAAGTAAGAGTGAGTTTAAAATTCCCACTGCCTCATGTGAAGTAAAGTAGAACACCACAGTTTGTGAAACATTTTCTTTATGGGAGAAACAATAATTATAAAAATAAAATGGCCAATAGAAATTACTATTTTCAGGAGTTTCTAACCACTACACATAGGGTGGTGGAAGGGTTAAGGTGCCTTGAGGTCAGGTAGAATTGACAAAATCTTTGCTTTCCCACTTGCCCCCAGAATCCTTCCACAATCTATTTATTATTTCTGAACCTCAGTTTCTTCATTTACACAATTAGAAAAATAACACCTACCAAAGGAGTTTTAATATATAAAAAATATATAAAACCTTTGTTATATATAAATATGTTTAACGCATAATGGGAGTTCAATACATGCTAGCTTTTATTTACAGTATTACAGCAACATTAATGTTGTATATAATTATACATTTTGTAAGAGGTACAGGAAACATTGAAAATTGGAAAATTCATGTGGTCTTCCAAAACACATTCATACAAAACTTAAACAAATATACTCTGAACCATGTTTGTTCAAGGCTAGTTCATTTAATGTTTTCATTCATTCATTTATTTTAATTATATTTTTAGGAAAAATTTTGGTGGAGACCGAGTCTCACTATATTGCCTAAGCTGTTCTCAAAATCCTAGTCTCAAGTGATCCTCCTGCCTCAGCTTCCCAAAGCACTGGAGTTACAGGCATGAGCCACTGTACTTGGCCTGTTTAATTCTTAATATATGAATGTGTTTTGGTGTTTATAATATGGCATGGGTTTTGGAATTATTACAAAGTTTAGTAATCACATTACGGAATATATTTCTTATTGTATACTTAAAGAACTATGCCTCAGAACAATAATACTAAGATAATTATAATAAATTACTTATACTAAAAATATGTCTTTTGTACTCAAATCCTAAATGCCAACCACTAGTATTATTTTTATTAATAACCTTATTCTGTTTACAAAATATATATTGATTGTATAAAATTCGGTAAGTAGAGAAAAGTGTAAAGAAGACGATAACTACTAAGATTAATGACAAACTGAAAACAAAAATTTGCAACTTGCAACAAAGAATTATTACTATCTTTAGTAGAAAATTATTCTCACAAATCAATTTAAAAAGATAAACACCCCAATGTAAAAATAGGTAAAGGTAATGGATAAGCAATTCTATGAAAACATTATTGCAACCATAGAAATTCATATCAAAGCAGCAATTATACACTTTTTATTAACTCTTGGACTAGTAAAGACTATCAAAAGATAATGTAAACTCTTGGTTAAGCATGTGAGGAAACCAGAACTCATAAATTGGAGGGCACTTTGAAAATATCAGAGCCTAGCAGTTTTTCTTTCAGTATTACATTAATAGGGCAGCATTACAAAAATACATCTATGATGAGGTATATTGAAATATAACTTATAATAAAGAATATTTCTAAGAATAATATGGTAGTATGAAATTAAGCAAATTATGATATTTTTATAAAATGGAAGTAGACAGGCCTAAAGATTGTGAATGTGTATTTGTTTAACAACGCTATGAGCATTTCTTAATGCCATTAAATAGCCTACCTTTAGTATGTTTTCAGTTTTTCTGTATTATAAATAAATAGATGATGAACATCATTGCACATAAACTTTATCTACATTTGTGATTATTTTTAGGATAAATTACTATAAATATCTTTACTATGTCAAAGTATATAAACATTTTAAGGTTTCTTGATACGTATTACTTGGATGGGTTTTGATGAGAGAAAAAATAATGCACTCTGTTCTCAAAGTCTGAAGGTCTTTGTTAAGTGTGAGTCCCTGATCATCTTACCCCTTATACTTTAGTCAGTTTTTCTGTTATTTTGTCTTTTTCTTTTTCCTTTATGTATGCCTTGGTTCCAAGACAAATGAAAATAGAATGTATCACCTAAAATTTGGTTTTTCTTGGTTTGTTTTTTATTTTTATTTTTCATAATACCATGTTTTATCCTTCCAGACGTGGGTTGGCAATAAGAGAAGAAAGATGAGTAGTAAGAACTCTGAATCTGGAACAGCAGCAACAGGAACCTCTCTGTCAGCTCCAGACATTACAGTAAGAAATGTGGTTAATATTACTCGACCCTCAAGCCAGCAGTCTTCTTGGGCATCTGCCAATAATGATGTCATTGTAACTGGTATATATAGTCCAGCCAGTTCATCAAGTAGGCAAGGAACAAACAAACATACAGACACACACATTTCAGAAGCACATAAAATTCCTATTCAGAAAACAGCCACTAAAAACGATACTGAGTTTCAGTTGCACATTCCTGTTCAAAGACAAGTAGCACACTGTAAAAATGCTTCCCTACTCCTAGGTGAAAAAACAATTATTTTGTCAAGACAGACAAGTGTGGTAAATGCTGGAAACTCAGTATTCAATCACACGAAGAAAAACTATGGAAACTCTTCAGTACAAGCTTCTGAAATGACAGTACCTCAAAAGCCTTCTGTATGCCACCGACCTTGTAAAATTGAACCAGTTGGGATTCAAAGGTCCTATAAGCCTGAACACACAGGTCCAGCATTACATAACTTATGTGGGCAAAAGTCAACTATTAGAGACCCTTACTGTAGAACACAAAACTTGGAAATCCGTGAAGTGTTTTCATTGGCAGTTAGCGATTACCCCCAGAGAATTCTGGGAGGAAATGCACCACAGAAGCCTAATTCAGCAGAAGGAAATTGTTTGTCCATTGCAATGGAGACTGGAGATGCTGAGGATGAATATGCCAGAGAGGAAGAGCTGGCATCTATGAGAGCACAGATACCAAGCTATTCAAGATTTTATGAAAGTGGCAGTTCCGTTCGAGCTGAGAACCAAAGTACAACCTTGCCCGGCCCAGGAAGAAATATGCCAAATTCGCAAGTGGTGAATATTAGAGATATGTCAGACAGTGTACTGTATCAAAACAGAAACTACCATATGACACCACGGACCTCATTACATACAGCATCTAGTACAATGTACAGCAATACAAATCCATTACGGAGTAATTTTTCTCCTCATTTTGCATCATCAAGCCAATTGAGATTATCACAAAACCAAAACAATTACCAGGTAATGTGTAAATTTATTTTATAAAGGTTTTAAAAACTGTTTGTATCCAGTTAGATTTGGGACCAGGATCATTTAACTCATATATTGAAATAATGTGAGATTTTTGCTTCAAAGTGGTGGTTTGGGGTTAACTCCTTGGAGAATCTTGTGCTGTCCTTCTCATGTTTTTAAATGATGAGGTCTTTTTTTCATGGAATATAGTCATTTTTATAGCATAGCAGTTTTTTCCTGGCATTTAAAATGATTTTGTTCAGGAAATGGGAGCTTCATGGAAAGCATGGAATTTTCCATGACTAAAATAGGGTTAAATTGGTCAGGCTCATGCTCTTGAACATAGATTATTCCTATAATGGTTTTTAGTTGCATTTGGGCAAGCTGTCACTAGATAAGTGGTGGCTTCCCTGGTACATATTCAGGCAAGTCAATCATTTCTTTAGATGCTGATGGCTGATAAGTCAGAGGATATGGTAACTCAGCCAAATGCTTTTTATAAATGTAAATGCTTTATTAAAACATTAAATGAGACGGTAGTCAAATCGTCATTTAAAAATGTTTATAGGGAAAAGACATATTCAGAGTAAGAATGACAGCAATTTTAGACCTGTGCACAAAATAGTTGTTATTTATTTATTGCTTCATATATTCAATTGTTCAGGTATGCTTCAAATAATCACATTAACAGTGAGTTATAAGCCTACCTCAGAACATCTCTTAACCTATAGATAATTCCCTCTGAAAAATCGGCTTTAGAGAATTTGAATAGTGGAGCTTGGGTGTTTGCCATTTTTCCTTGCTTCTGGCTAGGACTTCTTATCTTTTCCTTTCCTTTCTTTTTCATTTTTTTCAGATGGAATCTCGCTCTGTCACCCAGGCTGGAGTGCAGAGGCACATTATTGGCTCACTGCAACCACCACTCCTGGGTTCAAGCGATTCTCCTGCCTCAGCCTCTCGAGTAGCTGGGACTACAGGCATGGCCACTACGCCCAGCTAATTTTTGTACTTTTTGTAGAGACAGGGTTTCACCATGTTGACCAGGCTGGTCTTGAACTCCTGACCTCAGGTGATCTGCCCTCTTTGGCCTCCCAAAGTGCTGGGATTACAGGCATGAGCCACCGTGCCTGGCCTAGGACTTCTTATCTTTTCAACCAGAATACTTAAGTTTTGTCTGGATTTAAGATGCTTCCAGGCTGTTCTCAACCAATTTAAGTAACCATCTTCTTTTAACTCCCTCCATCTTACAGCGCCGTCCTTCAAAATGAAAAGCAATAACACAGTAGAGGAATTATCCTTCTGGCATCTGGCCCTAACACAAGAACTCCATCATCATCATTAATAGTCATTGTTTATTGAGAATTGACTCATTTTTATGTATGTGCTCTTTACTGAAGCATGCTTAGAGTAACATTAAATCATACCATTAAGATCCTCTACACTGCCCTCCTTCATTCATCTACTCTTTTGTATTTCTTTATCCCTTCAGTGTTGTTCTTAATAATAGTAATAACAATAACACTTATTTGTTGAGGGCTGATCCTGTGCTGGGACCATTGGTCACTTTATATAACCAATCTCATTTAATCTTCATGATGATTTGGACCGACAGGCATTTTATCCATATTTCAATTGCTTGGCTAGGATTACACAGCTAGTAAATGACAGAACCAGAATTCTAACTCAGCAATTTATTATTTATCGTATTTTCTGATTTTCCATATAGCATAACTATTTCAACTGTATTTGACTTACTGGGAGGCCTGAGAATACAAGGTTTAATTTTAATGTTTTTTTAAACCCACCACTCCCTTAAGGATAATTTAACCTGTGATTTTACCTTTACGTAGTCTCAATTTTTTTCTGACAGAACTTTTAAAGAAACAACTTTTAAAAAAAAAATAAAAGTAACTTCTGAGTGCAACAAAATTTAGCAACTATTGTATGAATGGTAATCTTCAAAGAAAGGCAACCTGACATAACAATTTAGAGTATGGGCTTAGAGCCTGGACAAACTGGGATTCAAATTCAAGCTCTGCCACTTTCTGCTTGTAAACAGATAAGAAGGTCTAGCCAGTGGCTGATCCTCTTTGTGTAACAGTTTCTTTATTTGTATAATGTGGTTACTACTTCCTACTTCACAGGAATCTTGTGACATGAAATGAAAAAAATCAATGCAAGGCTCTTTTTACCTTTCCCAGCACATAAACTTCTTATACATATGAACTCATAGTTGGAAAGTTCATGAAACTCTGCTAGTCTAGGTCTCATTTACATTCCATTTCAAGTAAAATTTTGCACAGACCATTATTATCACGGGTTACTTGAGGAATATATAGCATGTAGTACTGGCTAAAAAAAGACTGGAAGTAAGCTGTCACCTTCATTACAACTATTAAAAGCCCAATGCTATATTATACCAGACCTCTGTAAGCCAATCAGACTTGAGAGAATATGCTGGAGGACACTTGGAGTATCATTTTACCCCAAATTTTTTTTCAGTTAGTTCATATTTGGAAAACCAAGGCAGCCTGAAGAAGTGGAATCCATGGAGTTTAGCCTCCAAGGTGTTGCTGAAGCTCTATCACCAACACTCTTGGATCAGAACTTAGAATAGAATCTGTGGTCATTTTGTCAACTTTCTAGCTATGAAACTGTAAGAAAAAAAAAAAAACAATTCTCTTGGGTTTCTGACCCTGAAACTATTTAACAGAGATAGCTGACTTTTTTCTATGTTACACCACTTATCTTCAAGCCAAGATAATACTTCTCGAGGATAATATAGTACCAAGTTATCTAGAAAACTGAGTACAAATTGAAGAAATCCTAAAGGATACTAAGAAGTTAAAATCAGCTCTGTTTGGGAGCCTTTTGGGAATATAATATTAAAGGTTGAAGTGGTTTAAGGAAACTGTTAGGATGTGACTGTAGCAAGATACTACAGTCAAGTTCCATTTCAAAAACTCTCCAGGCTAACCTCACTCATGAAGCCAGATTGCAATCATATTGGTCTCCCTCCAAAGTGCCATTCACTTTTCATATTACCTCTATGTCAGATTGCCTGCTTATCACAAGAGTGCTTTTGTGATTAAAGTTTATCAATAATCATCTTTTGAAGCACTTTGGAAGAAAGGTGCTATATAAATACAGCATTTATCATTTCAATTATTATCGTAGCTTGATAATTAATTGCATTTCCGTCTCTCATGGATTTTAGAAGGTCTTTGGAATTAATAGAAGTAAAGCACTTTGGTGAACTTCCTTTAAAAATCTTTATGAACATAATATATTTCTATTAGTAAAAGTGCCTTAGTAGTGTCTTCCAACTTTCTTTATTGCTTGTGGACTTCAGTGCTTTTGTTAAAAAAACATGAAAGTTTAATAACGTTAGAAACTTTAAATATCATGGCATCTTAAACCAACACAAATGTTATTTTACCTGAGGAAAATGAGAACCTTTAAGATTGAGTGACTTGGTCAAAACGACTCTCAGGAAAATATTCAAGTTTTTTTTTTTTTTAAAGTAATGGTAATATGTGTTGAGTGAGTAGAGTTAGCAGGGATCACTTAAATAATTTGAATAAGACATAAATTACATAATATAAAATTCACACATTCTGTAATCCCAGCACTTCGGGAGGATGAGGCAGGTGGGTCACCTGAGGTCAGGAGTTCCAGACCAGCCTGGCCAACATGGTGAAACCCTGTCTCTACTAAAAATACAAAAATTAGCTGGGCATGGTGGCAGATGCCTGTAATCCCAGCTACTTGGGAGGCTGAGGCAGGAGAATCGCATGAACCCAGGAGGCAGAGATTGCAGTGAGCCAAGATCATGCCATTGCACTCCAGCCTGGGCAACAAGAGCGAAACTCTATCTCAAAAAAAAATAAAAGAATATGAATTCACTGGTTTCTAATATATTCACAGAGTTGTTACAGCAGCACAACAATCTAATTTTAGAACATTTAATCACCTCAAAAATGAAGCTTATGCCCATTAACACATGGCACCTCCTGTCCTGGCACTAAGTAACCACTAATCTACTTTCTATCTCTATAGATTTTTATTTTCTGCAGTTTCATATAAATGGAGTCATATGATATGGACAATTTGAGACTGGCTTCTTTCAATTAGTATAATGTTTTCGAGGTTCATTCATGTTGTACCATGCATTAGTACTTCATATTAATAATATTATGCTTTCTGATCCATGAATGTGTGATGATTTTTCACTAATTACATCTTTTCAATTTTTTTTCAACAATGTTATCTACTTTTCAGTAGAGAAAACTTCCATTTCTTTACTTTTTTTCTGTTTATTACTTTTTTGATGCTAATTTAAATAAAATTTATTTCTTAATTTATTTTTTATTAATAGAGCAATATCATTTAATTATGATGAATAATGTTCTGAACTACTTCTTTACTAGGTTTTGTTTACTTTAATATCCAAAGAACAGCTCAATACTTATTTGCCACATTGGTATTTTGGCTTATTGCACTTTGATTGTAAGAAATACACTACTCTTTCCAGCCTCTGGTAACCATCTCTTTACTCTTTATCTCCGTGATTTCAATCATTCTAAATTTCACCTCCAGCAAATAAGTGAGAATATGTGATGTTTGTCTTTCTGTACCTGGCTTATCTGACTTAACATAATGACCTCCAGTTGCATCCATGTTGTTGTAAATGACTGGATTTCATTGTTATTTATGACTGAGTAGTGCTCTGTTATGTATACGTACCACATTTTCTTTATTTATTTACCTGTTGATGGACACTTAGGTTGCTTTCAAATCTTGGCTATTGTGAATAGTGCTGCGATAAACATGGGAGTGCAGATATCTCTTCAATGTACTGATTTCCTTTAATTTTGGATATATACTTAGGAGTGGGATCGCTGGATTTTATGGTAGTTCTATTTTTAGTTTACTGAGGAACAGCTCACTGTTCTCCATAGTGTGTGTACTGATTTGTATTCCCACCAGCAGTGTATGAGGATTCCCTTTTCTCTATATCTTCACCAGCATTTGTTATTGCCTGTCTTTTGGATAAAAACCATTTCAACTGGGGTGAGATAATATCTCATTTTAGTTTTGATTTGCAATTGTCTGATGATTAATGATGGAGAACTTTTTCATATGCCTGATGGCAATTTATAGGTCTTCCTTTGAGAAATGTCTGTTCAGATACTTTCCCCATTACTTAATCAGATTGTTAGATTTTTTTCCTACAGAGTTGTTTGAGCTCCTAATATATTCTGATTATTAATCCCTTATTAGACAGGTAGTTTGTAGGTATTTTTCTCCCATTCTGTATATTGTCTCTTCACTTTGTTGATTGTTTCCTTTGCTGTGCAGAAGCTTTTTAACTTGGTGTGATCCCATTTGTCCATTTTTGCTTTGGTTTCCTGAGCTTGTGAGGTATTGCTCAAGAAATCTTTGTCAAGTACAGTGCTCTGGAGACTTTTGCCAAAGTTTTCATCTAATAGTTTCATAGTTTCAGGCCTTGGATTTAAGTTTTGAATACTTTTTTTTTTTTTTTTTTTTTTTTTTTTTTTAGTTTTGTATATGGTGAGAGATGGGGGTCTACTTTCATTCTTCTCCATATGGATGTCCAGTTTCTCTAGCACCATATGTTGAAGAGGCTATCCTTTCCTCATTGTATATTCTTGGCAATATTGTCAAGCCTGAGTTCACTGTAGATGCATGGATTTGTTTCTAGGTTCTCTATTCTGTTCTATTTGTCTATGTGTCTGTTCTTATGCCAGTACCATGCTCTTTTGGTTACTACAGCTTTGTAGCATAATTTGAAATCAGGTAATGTGATTCCTCCAGTTTTTATCTTTTTGCTTAGGATAGCTTTGGCTATTCTGGTTCTTTTATGGTTCCATATACATTTTAGGATTTTTTCTTCTGTTTCTGTGAAGAATGTCATTGGTATTTTGATAGGGATTGAATTGAATCTATAGATTACATAGTATAGGCACTTTAAAAATATTGATTCCTCTACTTCACGAGCGTGGACTATCAGTTTTATTGGGTCCTCTTCAATTTCTTTCATCAATGTTTTATAGTTTTCACTGTAGAGATCTTTCACTTCTCTTTTAGTAATTTCCTAGTTATTATATTATTTTGTAGCTATTGTAAATGGTATTACTTTCTTTTCAGAATGTTTGCTGTTAGCATTTAGAAATGCTACGGATTTTTGTATGTTGATTTTATATCCTGTAGCTTTACTCAATTTGTTTATTAATTCCAATAGTTTTTTGGCAGAGTGTTTAGGTTTTTCCAAATATTATATCATCTGCAAACAAACATAATATGACTTCCTCTTTCAAATTTCTTTCTTTCTTTCTCTTGGTCGATTGCTCTAGCTAGGACTTTCAGTACTATAGTTAATAACAGTGGTGAAAGTGGGCATTCTGGTTGTTTTCCATATCTTTGAGGAGAGACTTTCATTTTCTCCCTGTTCGGTATGGTACTGGCTGTGGATTTGTCATATATGGCTTTTAGTGTGTTGTGCTATGCTCCTTCTACACCCAGTTTTAAGAATCCTTTTTCTTTTTATCATGAAGGGATATTTACTTTTATCAAATAATTTTTAAGCATTAATTCAAATGATCACTTGGTTATGGTCCTTCATTTTGTTGAAATGATGTATCACATTGGTTAATTTGCATAAGTTTAACCATCCTTAAATTTCTGTGATAAGTCCAACTTGGCCATAATGAATGATCTTTTTAATATTTTATGATCGATTTGCTAGTATTTTGTTGAAGTTTTCATATCAATATTCACAAGGATATTTGCCTGCAGTTTTTTTGTTGTTTTGCTTTGAGACATCTTTGTCTGATTTTGATATTAGGGTGAAACTGGCCTCATAGAATGTGTTTGAAAGTATGTTCTCATGCTCTATCTTTTGGAATAGTCTGAGTAGGAATGGTATTAGTTCTTAAATGTTTGGTAAAAGTTAGCAGTGAATATATCAGGTCCTTGGCTTTTCTTTTCTGTAATACTTTTTGTTATTGATTCAATCTTGTTACTTATGGATTTATTAAGGTTTTAGATGCTTTAATGGTTCAATTTCAGTAGGTTGTATGTGTCTAGAAATTTTTTCACTCCTTCTAGGTTTTCCAAGTTATTGGCATATAGTTGCTGATAATAGCCTCTAATGATCCTTTGAACTTCTGCACTATCAATTGTAATATCTCCTTTTTCACTTCTGATTTTATTTATTTTAGTCTTCTCTCTTTTGTCCCCACAGTCTCGCTAAAGGTTTGTCAATTTTCTTATATTTTAAAAAAATATTCTTATATTTAAAAAAAAATGTGTAACTTCATTCATCTTTTGTACTATTTTCTTCATTTCAATTTCATTGATTTCTGCTCTAATTTTTATTTTTTTCTAATAATTTGGGGTTTGGTTTGCTCTTTCTTTTCTAGTTCTCTGAAATGCATCTTTAGTTATCTATCTGAAGTTTTTCTACTCTTTGAATGTAGGCACTTTTAGCTTTAAACTTTCCTCTTAGTACTGCTTTAGCTGTATCCCATTTTTTTGCGGTGTGTTTTTTTATCATTATCATTTGTTTTGAAAAATTTTTAAATGTTCTTTTTATTTTCTTAATTGGCTCACTTATCATTCAGGAACATATTGTTTAATTCCCATATGTTTTCATAGTTTCCAGTCTTGCTCTTGTTATTGATTTCTAGTTTTATTGCATTGTGGTCAGAGAAGATACTTTCAATATAATTCCATTTTCTGAGTTTTTAAAACACTTTTTTGGTAGGGTGTATACTCCAGAACATTTTTGTGTGTTCTTTAGCTAGTATCCAAAAGGTATGAAATAATCCAACATAAGATTTCTTTCATTTTTTTTTCTGAAAGGACTTATTCATTGTAGCAAAATGAAGTATGATGCCAACAGAGAATCTTGAATTCTGATCTCTCATATTATATTCTGCAATAACCAGTTTATGGCCCATTTTTATTAAATCTGATGACCTCTTTGAGGCAGGTTTCCGATTTTGCCAGTACAACAGGAAATATCATGTGTGGGCACATGATAAGCAGTAATCATGTGTGGGTAGAAATTTGTTAATAGTCTGAGAGTGAAGTTTGAGTTAAAAGTCATTCGACTTTGAAATTGACTAGGAGGCCAAAGATTTAAAGCAACAGAAGAATCTTCCAATCTGTGAGGAGTAAGTTATGTGATAATGGTGTGTGTTTTGTGTGCATGAATGGGAATTTGTAAAGGTTGAAATCTAAAGTCTGCCAATCACTGTCAACAGAAGATCAAGCTGCATATCTTTTATGTTTTAAAACTTAAATTATAAATCTAACTAAATCATTCTAACAAGTAATTTTAATGTTCCTGAGTACATTTCAGTTAAGTAACCATTTACATTGTATAGAGAAGATTCATCTTGAGCACAGATTCAATATTAGGAATTGGTTTGAAGAAGTGTTTTGTGGATTTTTTTTATAATGCAAATGTAAAACTGCTTGCCTTCTGGGGGATTGAACTAAATTTTAATCTAGTCTTTAAGACAAAAACAAAAAATATGAAGGAAATAAAAACCCCTTATTATTAAATTGATCTGCAAAAATTACTAGAAATTGATTGGGACTTGAAACGTTCTTCCAAAAAAATGAGAACTTAAGCTTCTGCACTGTATTAGGTTTTGAAACTTAATGGCATGTATTTGCACTTATTAAAAAATGTTTCCGTGAAATATGTATTAGCAGTATCAACTTCTGGTTAAGTTGGAAGTTCTTTCATTTGAAAAATGTGATATTTGCACACAACTGTTTGAGTGTTTTATTTTCTAACCCCCCTTCCCCCACACTGGAAAGAATTGAAGCTATAATTTTTTTAAATTGTACTTTAAGCTCTGGGGTACATGTGCTCATCCTGCAGGATTGTTGCATAGCTACACACATGCCATGGTGGTTTTCAGTCTCCATCCCTCTGTCACCTACATCAGGCATTTCTCCTGGTGTTATCCCTCCCCAACCTCCCTGCCTCCCGCTGTCCCTCCCCTCCCCTGCCCCCTACCCCCACCGCCTACCCCTGTGTGTGATATTCTCCTCCCTGTGTCCATGTGTTCTCATTATTCATCACCCGCCTATGAGTGAAAACATGTGATGTTTGGTTTTCTGTTCTTGTGTCAGTTTGCTGAGAATGTTGGTTTCCAGAGTCATCCATGTCCCTAAAAAGACATGAATTCATCATTTTTTATGGCTGCATAATAGACATGGTGTATATGTGCCACATTTTCATTGTCTAGTCTATCATTGATGGACATTTGGGTTGGTTCCAGGTCTTTGCTATTGTAAACAGTGCCACAATGAACAAAGGTGTGCATGTGTCTTTATAATAGAACGATTTATAATCCTTTGGGTACATACCCGGTAATGGGATAGCTGGGTCAAATGGTATTTCTATTTCTAGATCCTTGAGGAATCGCCACACTGTCTTCCACAATGGTTGCACTAATTTGCACTCCCACCAACAGTGTAAAAGTGTTCCTATTTCTCCACATCTTCTCCAGCATCAGTTGTCTCCAGATTTTTAAATGATTGCCATTCTAACTGTTGATCAAGGAACAAAAGGTTAGCATGTTAATTGTAAATTAATGTGTAGTAACTAGTGATAAACTTGAAATATTATAATACATTGTAAGTCTTAATTCTAGGTAATTTTACAACAAAAATATCTTTTAAGCATCTTTTGAACCTATACTCTTATTGATTCTCACAATATTTTAAGTTATCTTTTCCCTCTTTTTCCATAGCTGCTTTTATTTTGGGGCTATGTTTTCAGTGAGCTATAATTCACAAGGTGCTGCATTTCTTTTGATAAGCCTTCTTATAAATATGGCTGGTTGTTTTGCTCCAGCCTTCTAAAAAGGGCAATTTGTTTACTAGAGTCACTTCTAAGGTCAAGTGGTGTTTATCTTTAGAGACTGTTTTGCACATGAGAGTTGATACAAATTAAAATTCTACTATACGTTATATATCACTCTATGAATGTTGACAATGGAAGAAACACCTTGCTGTAGTATATTGTGATTTCTGGACTGAAAACCTGAGAAAGAAACATAATTTATCATTTTTCATATATCAGAAAAACTTACAGCTACCATGCCCCATTTCTTGTTGTCCTCATGAGATGAAGAGAGCAGATAGTATTGATGCAGACTGAAGAAATTACTCAAAGTTTGATTTTAGTATAATTACCATTTATGTGCAATATTAAATAAATTAGACATCTTTTTGCAGTTTCAAATGTGTATATAGGACCCTTCTCACCCCCTTCCATATCAATTAGTTATTGACATTTCTATGCTAGCATTAAGACATTACAATAATGTTTTGTTGCACCAGTATTATAAACATATGGAGTATAACGGGTTATTTTTTTGAGATGAACCAAATGTACATTTGTCAAGGTTCTTGCATCTTCTTTATCAGTATTCTACAGAGATTCTTTTATATACTAGTAATATATAAACCACATTGTAATTTTTTTTAAAGTCTTAAACCATGTGCCAAGTTTGTAGTCCAAATTGTGTAGGATAAGTTAAATGTAAATAGCATTCTATTAAATAATTTGTGTTTACTTCTGTAAGGATAGTTATGTCAAAATAAAGTCTTAAAACAGCAAAAAAAAAAAAAAAAAAAAAAAAGATTTGTTTCGTGGCCTAACATGCAGTCCTTGAGAATAATCCTTGTGCTGTGAGGAAAAATGTGCATTCTGTATCCACTGGATGACATGTTCTGTAAATGTCTATTAGATTTATTTGGTCTATGGTGAAGATTAAGTCTGGTGTTGCTTTGTTGATTTTCTGTATGGATTATCCATCCAGTGCTGACAGTAGGATATCAAAGTCACTAGATTTTATACTATTGGAGTCTATCTGTCTCTTCACCTTGAATAATACATGTTTTATATATCTGTGTGTCCCCGTGTTTAGTGCATATGTATTTATAATTGATATAGCCTCTTGATGTTTTGACCCCTTATCTTTATATAATGATTTTCCTCATCTTTTTTTAATACTTTTTGTCTTCAAATCTATTTTTTCTGATATAAGTATAGCTATTTTTGCTCTTTGTTGATTTCCATTTACATGGAATTTGTTTTACATGTCTTTATTTTCAGTCTATGTGTGTCTTTAAAGGTGGACTGTGGTTTTTGTAGGCAACAGATCATTGGGTCTTACTTTTTTATTCATTCAGCCAGTCTATGTCTTTTGATTAGAGAGTTTAGTCCACTTACATTTAATATTGTTATGACAAGTAAGGACTTACTCCTGCCATTTTATTTGTTTTCTGGTTATTTTATGGTCTTCTCTTTCTTTTCTCCTTTCTCCTTGTCTTCCTTTCATTGAAGGTAATTTTATCTGGTGCTATGTTTTCATTTATTGTTTTATTTTGTGTGTATCCATTGCATACTTTTTGATTTGAGCTTTCCATGATTCTTACAAGTGATATAATCCATTATTTGAAACTGATCACAACTTAATACTGATTGCATAAACAAACTAACAAACAAGCAAGAAAAATCTAATAAAATCTCTGTGCTTTACCTTTATTCCCCTGCTTTTTTACTTATTGTTTCTATTTAGTTCTTTTTGTAACTTTTAAGTTGGGGATAAATGTGCAGGTTTGTTATATAGGTAAATTTGTGTCAGAAGCATTTGTTGTACAGATTATTTTATTACCCAGGTATTAAGACCAGTACCCATTAGTTATTTTTCTTGATCCTCTCCCTCCTCTCACCCTTCACTTTTTGATATATCCAATTGTCTCTTGTTCCCCTGTATGTGTCCATGTGTTCTCATCATTTAGCTCCTATTTATAAGTGAGATCATGTATTATTTGGTTTTCCATTGCTTCATTAGATTGCTAAGGATATGGCGTCCAGCTTCATCCATGTGTCTGCACAGGATATGTTCTCATTCTGTTTTATGGCTCTATAGTATTCCATGGTGTAGGTGTACCACACCACACTTTGTTTTATCAAGTCTATCATTGATGAGCATTTCAGTTGATTCTTGTCTCTGTCTTGAAAATCTCATGTTTATTTATTTATTTATTTTTTGAGACTTAGTTTCACTCTGTCACCCAGGCTGGAGTGCAGTGGTGCAATCTCAGCCTTCTGCATCCTCCGCCTCCCAGGTTCAAGTGATTCTCCTGCCTCAGCCTCCTGAGTAGCTGGGATTACAGGTGGGTGCCCCCACGCCTGGCTAGAAAATATCATGTTTTATATTGGTTTGTCTTCTCATCTTTCTACTCAAGATATTAGTACGTTAAATATCACAATTATAGTGTTATAATATTCTGTGATTTTTCTGTGTACTTACTATTACCTGGGAGATTTGTACCTTTAGATGATTTCTTATTGTTCGTTAACATCTTTACCTTTCAGATTGAAGAACTCCCTTCAGCATTTCTCATAGGACAGATAAGGTATTGATGAAATCCCTCAGCTTTTGTTTGTCTGGGAAAGGCATTATTTATCTTTTTTGTTTGAAGGATATTTTTGCTGGATACACTATTCTAGAACAATTTATTTTTCCTTCAGCACTTAAAATATGTTATGCAATTCTCTCCTGGCATGTAAGGTTTCCACTGAAAAGACTTCTGCCGGATGTGTTGGAACTTCATTTTATGTCATTTGTTCCTTTTCTCTTGCTGTTTTTAGGATCCTTTCTTTATCCTTGACTTTTGTGAGCTTGATTATTAAGTGTCTTGTGGTAGTCTTATTTGGCTTAAACCTACTTGCTGTTTAGTAACTTTCTTATACTTGAATATTAATATCTTTCTCTAGGTTTGGGAAATTCTTTGTTATTATTCCTTTGAATAAACTTTATACTCCTATCTCTCTACCTCCTCCTTGAGGCCAAAATCTCTTAGACTTGCGTTTTTGAGGATATGTTCTAGATGGTGTAGGCATGCTTTATTCTTTTGTATTATTTCACATTTTGCCTTCTCTGTTTATTTTCAAATAGCATGTCTCCAAGCTCACCAATTCTTTATTCTGCATGACCAGTTCTGCTCCTAAGATACTGTGATGCATTTTTCTGTATGTCAGTTGCATTTTTCAATTCCAGAATTTCTGCTTTATTCTCTTTAATTATTTCAATCTCTTTGTTAAATTTATCTGATAGGCTTGTGAATTTCTTCTGTGTGTTATCTTGAATCTCTTTAGGTTTCCTCAAAACAACTATTTTGCATTCTTTGTGTGAAAGGACCCATACTTCCATCTGTCCACAATTAGTCTCTTGTGCCTTAGTAAGTTTGTTCAGTGAGGTCATGTTTTCCTGGATGGTCTTGATGGTTGTGGATGTTTGTCTGTGCCTGAGCATTGAATAGTTAAATATTTAATGTCGTCTTCACTGTCTGGGCTTGTTTGAACCTGTCCTTCTTGTGTAGGCTTTTCAGGTATTCAAAGGAACTTGGGTATTGTGATCCAAGTTCTTAGTCATTGCAGCCATATCTGCATAAGTGGCACCCTAAGCCCAGTAATGTTATGTCTCTCACAGACTCATATAGGTACTGCCTCAGTGGTCTTGGATAAGATCCAGAAAAACTATCTGGATTATCAAGTAGAAACTCTTGTTCTCTTCCCTTACTTTCTCCCAAACATAGTCTCTCTGTGTGCTAAGCCACCTGGAACTGGGGAATGGATGACGCAAGCACCCCTATGGCAACCAAAACTGGGACTGTGCTGGTTCAGACCTGAAGCCAGCACAGTACTGGATCTCACCCTAGGTCCGTGGAAATTACAGCCTGATTACTGTCTATGCTTGCTCAAAGTCTTAGAGCTCAACAGTGAGCAAGACTACCCAGGCTTATGCCCTTTTCTTCAGGATGGGAAGTTCTCCCTGGCCCCTGGCAGATCCAGTGATGACATCCAAGAGTTGGAAAACCTAGGAATCTACTTGGTGTTATATTCTACTGTGACTGAACTGGCACACAAGCCACAAGACAATGTCTTATCAACTCTTCCCTACTTTTTCCACATGCAGAGGTGTCTCACTTCTTGGCCACCACCACCCCAGACCCATGGCAAAGACTGCCTGGCTACTACCAGTGTTCACTCAAGGTCAATGCACTTTTCAGTTATATTGTAGTAAATGTTGCCACACTTGAGACTCTCCCATCAAGGCTATGGGATCCCCTCTGGCACAGGTCACATCTAAAAATTCCATCCAAGAGCCAAGCCCTGGAATTTGGGGACCCCAAGAGCCTGCTTGGTGCTCTACCTCTACTGTGGCTGAGCTGGTACCTAAGCCGCAAGACAAAGTCTCCTTTACTTTTTCCTCAATTTTTCTGAAGCAGAAGGTGTCTTTCCCCATGCCCACAACAGCTGGGAATGTGCTGGTTCACGACTGAAGCCAGCACATCTAAATCTTACCCAAGTTCAATGGCAAATACTCCCTGGCTGCCACTGCTGACTATTCAGGTTCAAAGGGCTCTTTAGTCAGCAGCTGATAAATCCTGCCAGAACTGTTTCCTTTTCTTCAAGGCAGCAGATTCCCTTTTGGCCCAGAGTATGTCTAGAAATGTAGTTCAGGGGCTAGGCCCTGGAATAGAAGCCTCAAGACTCTTCCTTGGATCCTATTCTATTGTGGCTGAGCTGTTATCAAAGTTGCAAGACAAAGTCTTCTTTACTCTTTCCTCTTCTCTACTCAAGTGAAGGGAAAGACTCTCTCCCACAGCTACAATCTGTACTATCTAGAGTTGGGGAACAGGTGGCACAAGCACTCCCTTGGCTGCCCTGGCTGGTGTCTCACTAGGTCATGTGCAGTCCACGTATACTGGCTGTGAGCCCAGCATAGCACCAGGACTTGCCCAGGAACTGCAGTCCTTGTGACCTAGAGTGTCTTTCAGGTTTACTTACTACCCCAAAGCACATTAGCCTTCAATGGTGAGGCTTGCCAAAACTCAAGTTCCTGCTGCTCGAGTGAGTGATTCCCCTCTAGCCAGTGCTGATCTAAATGCTCCCTCCGTGCATGCCAGATGAATTCTGCTCATTGTTCATTTCTGCTCTGATAGGTCAGCATTGATTTTCAATGCAAAGTCCCACAATCACTGCACTCTCCCTCCCCCAAATTCACAAACTCTCTCTCTGCACCATTTGATTCCTGCTGGGATTAAGGGAGGTGTGGTGTTGGCTATTAAAAATTGTCTTTCTTATACTCTTCATTGCCTCTTTCAAAGATGTTAAGTTAAAACTGGTACAGTGATTGATAATCTGATTTTTAGTTCTTATGAAGATTTTTTTTGTGTGGATCATTCTTCAATTTGGTATTCCTGGGGGGAGGACAATCAATTCTCTCATTAGCCAATTCTTGATGAAATTGTCTCTTAGTTGTTGAGTTGTTTAAATCTGTTGTATGTGCTGGATGAACAGTCCTTTGTCAGACAAATATTTTGCAACTATTTCTTCCTATTCAATAGATTTTCTATCCACTCTATTGTTTCCATTTTTGGGGGGAAGCTATTTAATGCAGTCCCATTTATCTATTTTTGTTTTTGTTGCCTTTCCTTTTTTTTCTTTTTGTCTTGTTTGGAAACATAATTTTTTTTATTGTACTTTAAGTTCTGGGGTACATGTGCAGATCTTGCAGGATTGTTGCATAGGTACACACATGCCGTGGTGGTTTGCTGTCTCCAGCCCTGTTGCCTTTTCTTTTGAGGTCTTAGCCATAAAATCTATCTACACTAATGGCTTGAAGTATTTCCCCTATGTTTTCTTCCAGTAATTTTATATTTCGAGTCTTATGTTTAAGGCTTTGAGTTGATGTATGTATATTGTGATATACAGGATTCTAGTTTCTTCTTCTTCATATGAATATCCAATTAGCCTAGTAGCATTTAAGTGGAAAGTTTAATTCATTTATATCCAAAATCACAATTGATTTGTGAATATTTATTCCTTTGCTAATTTATTTCTGGTGGTTTTTAATAACATCCTTTGTTCCTTCCTTTTACTTTTATTGTTTACAAATATGATTTGACAGTTTTCTGTAACGGTAACATTGGAGTCTTTTCCCTTTCTCATTTGTATGTTTGCTCTTCTAGTGGGATTTATATGTTTGTGTTTTCATGATGATAGTATTGCCTTTCACTTCCACATGTCAGACTCCCTTAAACAATTTCAGGGTGAGTCTAGTGGTGGTGAATTCTTGTAGCTTTTGCTTGTCTGGAAAAGACTTTTTCTTTCATTCATTTGTGAAGAATAAATTACTATGTATAGTGTCCTTGGCTTGAAGGGTTCTTTTTCGTTCAACTCTTTGAAGATATGATTCCACTATCTCCTGGCCTGTGAAGTTTCTGCTGAGAAATCTGGTGTTTGTCTGATGTGGGTTCTATAAAGACGACTAGATACTTTTCTCTTGCTGCTTTCAGAATCTCTCTGCCTTTGACTTTTCACAGTTTCCTGTATTATGCCATAGAGAAGACCTTTTAGCGGTGTATCTCCTTGGGGAACTCTCAGTTTCCATATTTGGATGCATAAATCTCTTGGGAATCTTTGGAAGTTTTCAGCCATTATTTCACTAAATATGTTTTTTATTGCTTTCACTTTTTTTGCCTTCTCAGACACCATAAAATTGAACATTTGGGCACTTTATAGTATTCTGTGTGTCATGTAGGCTTTGTTCATTCTTTTTTTCTTTTGGTCTGACTGGGTTATTTCAAAACACCTATCTTCACTTTCTGAAATTCACTCTTCTGCTTGGTCTGATCTATTGTTGAAGCTTTGAATATAGGTTTTATTTGATTCAATTAACTTTTTTAGTTCCAGAATTTCTTTTTTAAATGATATCTATCTTTTTACTAAATTTCTCTTTCATATCCTAATTTTTTTTTCTGATTTCTTTGTATTATTTTTCTGAATTATCTTGTATCTCCCTGAGCTTCTTTATATTCAATATTTTAAATTATATTTTTCTGGTTTTCATTAGTTTCTTCTTGAATAAAATCTGTTGCCGAATAAATATTGTGTTCCTTTAGAGGTGTCATATTTCCTTGTCTTTTCATGTTATGTCTTTTCATTGATATCTGACCATCTGGTATAACAGTTACCTCTTCCAATATTTTAGTTTGTTTTTGTAGGGGAGCACTTTTTTCTGAAGATGTATCCATGGTGGTTGTTGGGTAAGGCACTTTGGCTTTGATTCTGGGTGGGTCCAATAGCATAGTCCTTGCATGATTTCCTTAACTGTAAACATAATCAGTAATGTCTGTCATTTTCTCAGTGCCTAGATTGTGATTTTTAGTGGAGGCTATGGTGAAGTTTTGTTGGGAACAGAGACATTCAGATGGGCCAGTCTTGGGGTCTCAGTGGCTGTGGCAAGCTGAGTCTGCTTGTGCTTGGGTCCTAGGGCAGTATACTCTGGCACTGGTATTAGCAGGTACAGGTGTGCTGATTCTTGGGCCTCCAGGCAGCTTTCTCAGGTGCTGGCTGTGTCCTGGATGGGTGGGTGAGTCCTTGGGCCCCTGAGCAGTCAATATTGCCTGAGTGATAACAGCAGCCATGGCAGGACAATCCTTCCTCTCCCACACAGCCCATCCTGCTGTTGGCAGTGGCTGTCATGGGCTGAGTGGACCTGTCCTCAGACACGCAAGATTAGTGCCAAATGTGGTGGACGGGGTGGGGTAACCTACAGGCACTGACAGTGTGCTCAGGCACTGGGCTGGATGGAGCTGAGCCAGGAAGGCATGTCCTCTATTCCCCAGTGGTGTGTGCAGGAGCTGGCTGAGGTTGGCTGGGGTATGGGATTGCCAGGTTTTTACAGAATGTTTGGTGGGGATAGCAGTGGCTGTGCTGCAGCTCTGCTGCTGGGGAGGGTGAGATTGTTTTCAGTGGCAGCAACACGAACAGGTGGCTGGGTAGCAGGCATCTCAGTCACAGGTGGGAGTTGTAAGTACAGTAGCCTTTTCTCAGGATGCTATTAAATGTGAGGCAGCCCTGATACTAGAGGCAGCAAGATTACAGCCAATGGCTTGTGCTTCACCCTAGGTTAGGTAGCATTCAGCAGCACTGCCCAGATTTGTGTAGTGGATGGCAATTAAGCTTCAGGGATTTGAAGATGAAGGAGCTGTTGGAGAACCACGACAGGAAGCAATCTGGTAGGGACTGGCCTCTCAAAGTGGTATCTTGCTGTAACTGTTTAGGACTTCGTGTGTGTAAGGGGACCTGTGTGAACTCCTTCTCTAGAGTAATGCTGTCACCTCATCTTCAAGCAGCTTCTTTTGTTAGTTTCAGGGCCTAAGTGAGTTGAGGCACTTTCCATTCACTAGGATTGCAAGAATTCATGGTAGAAATGTGTACTACTGGGTGTCACTCTCTTATTCTTTCCTTGTATTGGGGAGCCTCTCCAGGCTCTTAGCTCCCACTGGCCCAGTAGGCAGCTTTGCTCCCCTCTCCTTCCTTGTCTTAGGTATGTTGTCATTTCTTTGTTGAATTCCAGGCTTCTCTATTAGGTGATCTATTCAAAGTGTGATTGTCTACTTGTTGTTTTTGTCCTTTTTGTAGAGGAGGTGAATACCAGATGCTTTAGTCAGCTATCTTGAAGCCCCTTTTCTATGTGGCCACTTTTAAATAACTAGTTTTTCTTAAAACTCTTATTCCTGCATCTCCCAGAACTCTTAGCTGTTCTGTTTTAGTCCTCAATTAGTAATCTCTTTCCCCAAGCGTCAATGGGTCTTCAGTCTATTTGAGGTTTTCATGAGCCTTGTTCACTGCTTCCCACCAATTCCACTAGCTTAAGATCTGAGATGTGCCACTTTAGGCTGTCTGAACTCCAAATTAGTAGATAAAGAGGCCAGTTGCTCAGGCAGCCCCAAGACGGATTAAAATGTTGCAAATTCAGTCCACCTCACAGTCTCTTATTCACAGAAGAGACTGGGGATCAGGACAGTACATTTCCCCCAAAATATGCCCTCCCATACCAAGAAGGGGTGCAACAAGCCAAATAAAAACACTGAAATATCCTACTATTTTGAATGTGACATTTTCTTTGTTGTACACTCACTTGGTTGCTGCAAATATGATTTCAAGAGCTACTATAAATTTATTTCAATTAGTCACTAGTTTATTTAATATTTACGTGGGTGGACATGGATCTAGGGCCGCCTAGTCCTTCATCTTGCTTACTTCTTTCTGCTGTTTTTTTAAAGAATAAATGTATCAGTCCATATAATATTAATGCAACAAACAGATACTGTGTTTGATTTATTTGAAAAACCTATATTTGGTTCAACAAGTAGTCATATGCAAGGTAGAGATAGAGAGTTGTGATTCGTGGTAACCATTCAATTCCAGCCCAGCAAATATGGATAGCCTAAAAAAAGCAATAAATCTTTTATTGTTGTTTGGTGAACTGATCTCTGAATGTGCATGTAATAAACTACTTCAACTATATATTTAGAATTTAAAGCTAACATTGACAATTTGTTTTCTGAAATTAGTAAAGAGCTTTTATGGTCCCCAATTTCTGGGTTTTTTACATGGGTAGAATTAATATAACATTTTTAAATATGCTAGAGGGCATAATTTTAGGGACTTTAGATTTGTGATTGTTTATTCCTTAGTGCCTTTGGATAAGAAGATAAACATTCCACATGTTAACTTGTATTATTTTATTTTTACCTTCCATTATTTTTTAACAGACAGTATCTCAAGAATCAGTAGGATGAATATGGTTTTGTAATGTTACATCTGAGTATTTTTATAATTTCACTGAAACATCTTAGAATTCTAGTTTCTCCAATTTTAATCTCCTGGGATTTGTAAAATTTTACTACTATGTATAAAAACACATTTCCAATAGCATTTTGGTTTTCAGTTAGATGAACTTTCCAGGCTAATAAAGTTTTCTAAGCACCAGATTTCTATCACATAATAGAAGAAAAATTCATGTGCTTAAATATATGTTAGTCGTTTATCCAAAAGTTGTAGTATTGAAACTTTAATTTGTAAAGGCAGTCTAGCTTCTGAAAACTCTTCTGAAGACTTGGTAGGGAGAAAAGAGGAAAATATTTTTATATACACCAAGACATCTTTTTTTCTTTGCTCCAGAACACATTGTTCTTAACCATAAGTAATTTACTCCCCACCTCCACAGCTCCTTATCCCATGCATTAGTCTCATATATATTGCCATTCTTGGACCTTCGTTAAATTTCAGCAAATTACAGATAGTGAATAATAAACGGCCAAGTTAATTAAATTAGTCAATCAGTAAATGTTTATTGAATACAATCACATGTCCAGAAACATTCTCTGTGTTGTACATCTCATAACTGAAAAAAAATGTAGGAAACTGCCAATTAATTAAAGCAGAGTGATTGATAGGTTTCTATGTTCAGCTAATACTAAAACAACTGATGGAAAGCTAAAACACTGATTTATGAGTCTCTTACTGCTGAATTTTTCTGAGAGGCCTGGTTATTGCTGGATTGCATCATTTAATCAAATTCCATTTAATAAAATGCTAAATAATCAAATGTTCAATTTTTCTGGCTCTCATAATGAGTGATATATATCAGATAGTAGCTTTACTAGCCCCATAAGTTGGTCTCAAATTTTTAAATAGGACGTACAGCATATATGTAGAACTGTCTTTACAACATATTTTTGAAATCAAATGAATGTTTTTACACATAATCTCTGTGTGACTATATAAAATAATTAGAATGAAATTTTAAACTTGATACTTTGCCCTTGACAATCTAATAATCTAGCATAAACATTAAAACAAATTCATATGTGGGGTCTAAATTATGTAAAATGAAACAGCAAAAATTCCTTTAAGAATATCTAAATCATCTATAAAACTTAACTCTTTTCATGTCTTCTTATGAATGTACAACCATGTGCGGTAATGAAGACATAATATGTAATTGATATCCTGATGTATACATTCTACTTAAAGTATGATTTTACACGAGACTGGAAAGTGTGTTATAGTTGAATTCACGAACCTTAACTATACATATGGTGTGACTCCAATATACATCTAAATAAGTGCATTACTTTATTTGTGTATCCACTCTTAGCCATGAGATGCAGATTTCCAACAGTAAGTGTACTTTTTTTCATTTACTTTTAAAATTGTCATTCCCCATTAGCTCCAGCAGACCAGGCACTTTTGGAAGCAGTTGACCATAAGAGGACTATTTCCATTATCTCCAGACTATTTAGTTCTCTTGTATCTTATGTACAAGACCTTTCTTCAGTAGTATGCTTGATATTTCTCTTCTTAATTCCTACTTCCCCGACCCTGGTTTCAAACCTGAATTACTTATCATCCAAACTATTATAATAGTTTCTGTACTTCTTTAAGTACACACATAGACACCTAAGATTTGTACTGTATAAAAATATAGTTCTGATCATACCATATATCTGCTTGAATGCTTTCAATGGTTCCCTATTTTCTACAGAATTAGATATAAATGCACCTTGTCATTCATAATCTCCACACAGTCACCCTAACTTCCCTTTCTAGTTCTAGTTGAAATGACCATTCCCCAAATACATCCTATCTTTTAATTTCACTGTGCTCATGCCATTCTTTTTCCCTGAAATGCTGATCTCTTTTATTTCTATTAAAGTCCTACCCATCTTTTAAGGTTCACCTGAGATATCAATGCTCAAGTAGATGTAATTTTGTCATATTTTGAGCTCCTGCTGTACTTCATTTATTGTACCTCTCTTGTGACATTTAACATAGTTTTCTTTGTATCAAAGACATTAATGTACCTATCTTATCTATTCCTCTCAAGCAACAGTTCTTGCTTTCCAGGAAATTATGTTTTACTGATCTTTTATTTCCTGTAGCATTCTAAAACAGTGCCTCATGTAGAAGAAATAGCTGACTGGAAAGTTATATGATACTTATTTCAGTAATGTTCAATTTTGTCAAAAGTTTTTGAACTTCTTTCACAATTGCTTTAGGAGCTGGTGGAACTTTTATAAATGCTTTGGTAGTGACAAATAATTCTCACTTGAGGGAACATTTGATTTTAAAAATAGTCAGAATTCATTCTAAGCCACATTGAGTGACTAATATGGGTTTTCTATTGGGGTTGTTATATTTTCAGTTAAAATAAAAGGAGTGGAATGAGACAAAATTTCTGGGTGAGGCATGAACTGACAATTCCAAAAAGAGAGTTCCCAAAATGCTTTGAATAATGTCAGCATCATTGTAATGAGTTTATAACACTCCAAATTTTTTGCTTGGAAATATACAGCACTCTTTTGGATGTGTATGTTCTAATATATTTGTTAAATCAATCTTATCTCCTTGAAGATTTATTTCATAGTTTTCCAAACCAGTCTGTTTAAAGTGAGTTTGGAATTGAAATATCATTTAAATGAGATGTGTATTACCCTTCTAATTTGAGTATTGCATTTCATAGCTTTTGGTGAGTGAGAAATATATCATCAATATTTCACCAAATAAAACTTCCTAAATTTGTGGAAAGATATTTATTCAAAAAAGCCTACAAATTCAGTTACTCTGCCCAGCTGTTCCTGAGTTATACCGGAAATGTAAAGAACTGGACAATAGATTTGAGGTAAACATTAGAGGCCAGGTTCGGCAGCTCACACCTGAATCTCAGCACTTTGGGAGGCTGAGGCGGGCAGATCTTGAGGTCAGGAGTTTGAGACCAGCCTGACCAATATGATGAAACCCTGTCTCTACCAAAAATACAAAAATTAGCTGAGCGTGGTGGTGTGCACCTATAATCCCAGTTACTCAGGAGGCTGAAGCAGGAGAATTGCTGGAACCTGGGAGGCGGAGGTTGCAGTGAGCCGAAATCATGCCACTGCACTTGAGCCTAGGCGACAGAGTGAGACTCCATCTCAAAAAAAATAAATAAATGAAGTAAACATTAGAGGTTAGTTGAATATAATATTTGAGTATCATGTAACTGCTGATACAGAATTATAAAACAAAAAAGCGAAACTTCTCCCAAATCACATGGAATTTATAATATTTGCATACTATGTGCTTATAGGAGTTTTATATTTTCTTACTTACACACTGACTTAAACAGGAAACCACATTTTATATTTATTAAATGTATAGTCAGTGTTTATACAAATTCTATTTCCATGTTTGGTGTATTATCTTTATAATTTCATATGTAGCCTTTTAGCAATTACTAATTTGATGTTTTGTTTTGTTTGTAATTCATTTGGTTTATCATACAGAATTTTCTAGATATTCTGTATGGTCAATTTTGAATTAATTTTACTAGTGGATAAGAATATGTGAATAGATAATACAAAACACTTGGGTATCTATACTTTTTCTAGATTATGTTGCATAATTATTTAAGCAGATTTATTTCCCTCACTGAGGCTAACAATGAATTTTCAAACTCTAGCACGTATTGGTGGGATAAAAAGAAAAAATACATTTTGAATAACTTTAAGAATACATTTATATCACCTTCAGTTCATCATTAAAAAAGTAATTATTCACACCTTCTCATTAACTGCTAACATTCCAGTTAATTGCCATTTTAGAGTAATAGTATTTTACCTTGAGTAAAAATATTTTTATTTTCCCTTGAAAGGAGTTTATATCATGTTTAGCTAATTCCTAGTATTTTTGAATACTTGTAACTCAAAGTAAAATGGCAGTTCTCATGGCCAGGAACAGTAACAGCTTACCTGAAGTTTGAATAACTGAGAATATTAATTTACTGTTAACGTTGATCATCACTCCTTGTCAATAGGCATAATACTATTTAGGCCATAACTGCTTATAATTTATGAAAAACATTGAATATTTTATCGAATGCCTTGTTCTTACCTCCATGACCTAGTGAAGCTGATTTGCCTTGTCAGTCTCTCAGGAGGTATCTGTTTGGGAGGGAAGGAGACAGCAAGTGAGAAGTACTTCCCAATTCTTATGTGTTCTATGAAAAAGCATAGTGAAGTCCAGACTAAACCAAACCACAGCTAACAGACCACATTTGCCTTTGTAAGCGCTCCCTAAAATCCCACTAGAGTAGCTTCTGTCTCCTTGTGTAGCAATGCTGAGGTAATAAGGTGTTACTGGCCATTTATCTTAGTGGTTTATACTTAAAAAGTGACTATCACACTGTTGAACAGGATTTGTATGAACATCATTTCAATTTTGGGTGTGAATACTTAGGTAGCTGAGAATGTATTGAAATTGAATATATCCATAACTACCACAAACAATACTCTGCCCCATCAGTAAAGGTCAACATATTTTACCATTTCTGGGAAATTATTAGAAAGTATTTGCTCAAGTATAAAATACTTGTATAATATGCAAGAAATATCTCCTCAAGATTGCAACATTGCTAAACTTCACTACCAAAACTAGACACAGGGACATAACTCATAAAGAACAGATTTTATCAAACACATTTTTATCTAGAGAGGTTTGATGTATAGATGGTAATGATTAAAAGTTTACTTTTTCTCCCCATTTCAATCATACATTATTTATGCAAAGAGAATATTTCATTAAATAAATGGCCTTACTAAAATATACTATTCACCACGTTGCAAGAAAGAGTGTAGGACATAGCGAATAGACTTCTTTGGATGCCACTATTTGGAGAAACGTTGTTTTAGTCATTTATACTGCAGGTCTAAGATTTGTATTAAGAAAACACATGTAGCAATAAATCCATTAGTCAGTGCTAAATTTACAAAGTAAATACAAGTAATGTGTTTAAGTAGTTTATAGCACACATAATTCATTATGAATTCATTTCTTGCTTTGTGGTAAAGCCCTATTTAAAATGTGACTACAGCAGTCCTGCGTTATCCATGGTTTTGTTTTCCATGGTTTCAGTAACATGCAGTGAAGTACAATAAGATATTTCAAGAAAGGCCGTATTCACATAACATTTATTATAGCATTTTGTCATAACTGTTTTATTTTATTATTATTGTTCATTTCTTACCTAATTTACAATTCAACTTTATTATAAGCATGTATGTATAGGAATAAATATAGTATAGAGTTCTATACCCTCTGCAGTTTCAGACATCCACTGGGTGTCTCAGAGTATATCATCTGTGGATAAGGGAAGACTACTTTATTCTATACTTCTTCTAACGTCTTCACTTCACAAAGCATTGAATTTTTATTACTCAATTTTATTATCTATAGATTTTTAAACTTGCAACAGCATCCCAACAATTCTAGGTCCCACAACAATGCCCCAGAACCTTTTTTTTTTTTTTTTTTTGGTTTCCAGAAGTCTGCACCACTTTCAAATATTTTTCACCAAGAAAGACCCCTTAAATCTGTTGAGTTCATTAAGGAAACAACATTTTATATGTGGGGAATATGTTCTGAATGCAGATTTATCTTGACATAGTGTGTGAAATCTTTGGTGTTGATCAACATTCCAAGTACTGTCAATAAATAGCTTACTGAGATTCCATTTGTTGTTTTCACAGATTTCAGGAAACCTTACTGTGCCTTGGATTACAGGGTGTTCTAGAAAAAGAGCAGTAAGTAATCTTTCATTTAAAGCAGCAAATGGGTTTCCCCTTGTGCTGTTAATAAGAATGCCATTGAGAAAATTGCCATCGTATTTGTAAAGCTGGCAAAACTGAACCTTGATAGAACTACATTGTCTCAAAGGACATATTTCAAGATCATAATATTTACATATACTACAAATATAATCTTAATTATAATGTAATAATTAGCACACCATATAATCCATGGGCAGTTTTCTCAGTTTTAAAAGTGACTCCAAAATAATTCATAAAATATAATTTTTCTACATCGAATCAACCCAGTTAATTTAATCAGACAATTGAATTATAATTAACATAAAATATCTCAATCAGTATTGCATAATTTACTGTTTCCTTTTAGTGCAAGCCAGTATTTGAAATGATGAGTAATTAAGGTTTACCAATCTTATTTTGTGCTCTAGATTTCTGATGCAAGTGTTGTAATTTTTAAAATGTTAATATAATAGAACTTGAGTAAAACTCTGCTTTCTCAAAGAATCTCATTCAGTTTGTGTGTGTAACACCCATAAATTTGCATTTTGGCAAATATCCCAAGAGATCTTGATGTGACTGGTCTCTAGATAGGAAACCATTATAAGACTTTAACCATAAAAGATACATGAATAGACTTTTAGAAAGACAAATAATCCAAAGCAATCCTAAGCAAAAAGAGCAAAGCAGGAGATATCACATTGCCTGACTTCAAACTAAACTGTAAGGCTACAGTAATCGACACAGCATGATGGTACTGATAATAAAACAGACACATAGACCATAGAACAGAATAAAGCACCCAGAAATAAAGCTGCACACCTACAACCATCTCATTTTTGACAAAATCAACAAAAATAATAAATGAGGAAAAGACTCCTTGTTCAATAAATTGTGCTGGAATAACTAGCTAGCCATGTGCAATATAATGATACTGGATCCCTACCTTTCATACGAAAATTAACTCAAGATAGATTAAATATATAAATGTAAGACTGAAAACTATAAAAATTCTAGAAGAAAACCTAGGAAATACCCTGTTCAACATTGGCTTTGGCAAAGAATTTATGGCTAAGTCACCAAAAACAATCACCACAAAAACAAAAATAGATACATGGGACGTGATTAAACTCAAGCTTCTGCACAACAACAATAACAGCAAAATACCAACAGAGTAAAAAGACGGCCTACAGAATGGGAGAAAATATTTGTAAAATATGCATTTGACAAAGGTCTAACATCCAGAATCTACAAGGAACTTAAACAAATCAACAAAGTAAAAACACAGTCTAATTAAAGATGAGCAAAAGACATAAACAGCCACTTTTCAAATGAAGATATACAAGAGTCCAAAAAACATGAAAAAAATGTTCAACATCACTAGTCATCAGAGAAATGCACATCAAAACCACAATGAGATACCATCTCACACCAGTCAGAATAGCAATAATTAAAAAGGAAAAAAAAAACACAACTAATTCTCCTAAGTCTATAGAGAAAAGCAAATACACTGTTGCTGAGAATGCAAACTAGTTCAGCCACTGTGGAAAGCAGCTTGGAGATTTCTCAAAGAATTTAAAATAGAACTACTATTTGACCCAGCAATGCCTCTGCTGGATATTATTTCCCAAAGGGAAATAATTTACTGTATTATAAAGGCACATCCAGCCATATATTCATTACAGTGCTATTCACAATAGCAAGGACATAAAATCAACCTAAATGCTCATCAACAGTGAAGTCTATGGGGTACATATACACCATCGAATACTATACAGTCATAAAAATGAATAAAATCATGTCCTTTGCAGCAAAGTAGATGCAGCTGGAGGCTATTTTCCTAAATGACCCAATGAAAGAACAGGAAACCAAATAGTGCATGTTCTCACATTTAAGTGGGAACTAAACGTTGAATACACGTGATCATAAAGATAAGAACAATAGACAGGACTCACTAGATGTGGGAGGGAGGGACTGTGGTCTGAAGAACATCTGTTAGGTACTATGCATATGCTCTGGGTGTGGGATCATTGGGACCTGAAGCCTTAGCATTATGCAACAATTTACCCATGCACAAAGTACACTTAAATCTGTAATAAAAGTTGAAATTAGAAAAATAAATAAATAAAAAATAAAGACAACCTAAGTTCTTTTATAATGGATAGGATAAATAAAAATGAAGCTAGGACTTCAGTATTGGCCAAGATTGTCTATATGCCTTTATTCATTTTCTTCCCAGCAAAGTAGAAATATAAACCCTGAAAATAATATAAGAGGCCACCAAAGGAGAATTCTGAAAGGATGAAAGAATAAAATGACATGTTAGGGACTCTAAAAATTAGAAAAAATACAGAGTGTTTTGGTCCCCCACTTAACATTAAAAGGCTATCTAAGTCAGGAACCTCATGTCCCCCACCTTAGCAACACAAGAAAGCTTCTGCAGGCTCATTCCCCAACTCCCACCTGCCACCAGATGGAGCAGGAATCTCAAGAACAACATGAAATGAGCCTGGCAACATTGACAAAGAAGATTAACTGGAAGTTTTCCTGACAATAAACAACTAGGAGGACTACTCTCCTTTCCTGCTAGACCAGGTCATTCTCTCCCTCATCTGGAGAGACCAGACCGTAATATTAAGGAAGATATTGATACAAAGAGTAGCTTAGTCTCTTGGCTCCTGTAAGCCAGATAATAACTTCATCAACCTAGAGATACAAGTGGCTTATTGGCAACGGGAAGGACCAAGCCAAAACAGGCAACTAGTCCAGAAAGTATGCTGTGTATTCCTGAAGGATGGAGAATCCATTTACCACCAAAGGACACTAGTTTGTTGGGAGACACCTATGGGAGTATCTCCTCACATGTGCCTGGGCTAGATCAGCTATTTCTGTCCTCTTAGGTGGCACCAGTAGGGATTACTGGAAGCTCCAGTGGAACCAGGTAAATCAAACAGATGAAAATAACACCACAAAAGTTATGAAAGTTGAATTATTATTGGAACCACAGCCAATAAAACTAGACCAGGATTTGTATGCTAAACATAACTAGATGACTGCCTGCAAGTTTTTTTTTTTTAAAAAAGATAAGCATGATTGTATGTCCCTGCAGTCCCAGCTACTTGAAAGACTGAGGTGGGAGGATTGCTTGAGCTCAGTAGTTCAAGTCCAGACTGGGAAACATAGCAAGGTCCTGTCTCTTAAAAAAAATCTTCTAAGGTAGTGACCAAAGTAGACAGGAAACAGTTGAAGATTGCTCATTAAATTAAATTGTTACCTTTATTACTATGTAATCTTTGCCTTTGTCACTTTTTACAGCTTTTTACTGGTCTGTTTTACCATATACATATATGAAGTCTGTTTAACCACATATATATGTGAAGTCTGTTTTACCCAATGTGTATATATATATATATATATATATATATGTATATATATATATATATAGTTTACTCATGCTTGCTATTGGTTTGTATTTGCAAGGAATATCATTTTCCATCCCTTCACTTTTATTCTATGCGTGTCTCTATAGGTGAGGTTAATGTATGTAGGCACCATATAGTTGGGTAAATATATATGAATCCAATAATGAAGCAGTCACATAGAGCAATTATTATCAGATCTAAAAGGATAGATAGACTCTAATACAATAAATGGTGAGAGCTGCAGTGCCTCACCCTCAGCATTGGAAAGATAATCTAGAAAGAAAATTAACAACAACAACAACAAAAAAAAAAACCCCACAAAAATGTTGTTTAAACACAGCACAGACAAAACAAACAAACAAAAAAACATAAAACCTAGCAAACATTTACATAACATTTTCATCCAATAGCTGCAGAATACATATTATTTTAATCAGCATATGGTGCATTCACCAGGATTATATGTTAGGATACAAGACAAACTTCAGCACATTTTTAAAAGTTAAAGTCATATCAAATATCTTATCTGACCACAATGGAATAACACTGGACATCAATAATAGAGGAACATTTGAAGCTATACAAATACACAGAAAATAAACAACAGCTACTGAATGACTAATGGGTGAAAGGAGAAAATAGGAATACAATTTTAAAATTTCTTGAAACAAGTGAAAATAGAAACACAACATACCAAAACCTATGGGTCACAGCGAAATTAGTATTAAAGCCAAGATAATAGCAATAAATGCCTACATCAAAAAGTAGAAAAAATTTCAATAAAGAAGTTAAAAGTGCATTTTTCTTAAGTAAGTAGAAAATCAAGAATAATTTAAAAAAAAGAATAAGCCAAATCCAAAATTATTAGAAGGAAAGAAATGATAAATATCACAGAACTAAATGAAATGGAAACTAAAAAATATATAAAATATCAACTAAACAAAAAGTTAGTTTTCTGAAAAGATAAGCAAAATTGACAAACCATTAACTACACTGAGAAAGAAATAGAGAAGACCCAAGGAAATAAAATCAGTAATGCAAAAGAAGATGTCATACTGGATACCACAGAAATAAAAAGGATTATTAAATCTGCTATGAACAGCAATATGCCAAAAATTAGAAAACCTTAAAGAAATGAATAAATTCCTGGATACATATGACTTACTAACATTGAACCAGGAAGATGCAGAAAATCTGAAGAGACAAATAACAAATAACAAGATTCAGTCAACAATAAAAAGTCTTCCAATATATAAAAGTCCAGGATTGAATAGCTTCGTCAATGAATTCTACCACACATTTAAAGAAGAATTATTACCAATCATTCTCAAAGTATACCAAAACATTGAAGTGGAGAGAACTCTTCCTATCACATTCTATGTGGCCAGCATAACCTTGATAGCAAAAGCATACAATGATACAGCCAAAAAATAAAACAACAGGCCAATATCACTGAAGAACATAGATGCAAAAATCCTCAACAAAAAACTAGCAAAATTAATCCAATAATATATCAAAAATATGCCATGATCAAATGAGATTTATCCCAGGAAAGCAAGAATAGTTTAACATAGACAATCAATAAACACGATACATCACATGAATAGAATGAAGAAAAGAAATTATCTCAATAGATGCAGAAAAAAGCACTTGACAAAATTCAACATCCATTCTTTACTTAAATTCTTAATAAAATAAATATAGAAGAAAATGCTTCAACACAATAAAGGCCATATATGAAAACTCTATACCCTAAATAATACTGAATGGAAAAAAGGTGAAAGCCTTTCTTCTAAGAATTGGCACAAACAAGGATTCCCACTTTTATCACTTCTATTCAGCATAGTACTGAATGTCTTGACCACAGTGATTAGGTAAGATTAAAAAATTTAAAAAGGACAAATTAAAATTATCCTTTAACAGACAATGTGATCTCATACATAGAAAAACCTAAAGACTCAAACACAAAAGTCTTAAAACTGATAAGCAAAGTCAGTAAAGTTGCAGGATACAAAATCAACATACAAATTCAGTGGCATTTTTATACAGAAACAATAAACAGGATGAGAATTAAATCAAGAAGACAATGCTACTTGTAATAACTGAAAAAAAATAAAATAAAATACCTTGAAATAAATTTAACCATAGAGTTGAAAGACCTTTATTTAAAAAATACAAAACACGGATGGAAGAAATTGAAGAGTACACAAATAAATAGAAACACATTCCAAGCTCATGGACTGGAAAAAATTAATATCATTAGAATGACTATACTGTCTACAGGAATCTAGAGATTCAACAAAGTCTTTATCAAAATACCAATGAAATGTTTTATGGATATAGAAAAATAATCCTAAAATTTATGTGGAATAAAAGAAGAGCATGAGTAGCCAAAGCCATACTTAGTAACAAGAGCAATGCAGGAGGCATCACACTACCAAACTTCAAAATATACTACAAAGCTGTAGTAATTATAATGGCATGGTTTTGATATAAAAATGAACATATAGAAAATAGAACGGAGAACACAGAAATTAATTCACATACTTACAGCCAGATGATTTTTGACAAAGGTGCCAAGAACATTCATTGGGAAAAAGAAACCCTTCAATAAGTGCTGATGTAAAAACTGGATATCCACAAACAGAAAAATGAAACTAGACTCCCTCTTACTCAAAAAATAAAAATTAAGTACAAATGGATCAAATACCTAAAAATGAGAGACCTCAAACTTCAAAACTACTAGAAGGAAACATAGGTAGAATGCTTCAGGACATATTTCCAACAAGTAGAACAAAGAACAGGTCTAGGAAAACCTTTTATCAGTAAGACCTCAAAGACACAGGCAACAAAAGCAAAAATAAACAAATCGGATTATATCAAACTAAAACGTTTCTGCACAGCAAAGAAAACAACAGAGTTAAAGGGCAACCTAAAAAATGGGAAAAAAATATTTGCAAACTGCTTGTCCAACAGCAGACTAATACCTAGAATGTTTTTAAAAACTACAAAATCTCAACAGAAAAAATAATCAAACTTTTAAAGGAACAAATAATCTGAAAAGACATTTTTCAAAGAAGACCAAAAAGAAAAAATGGCCAGCAGGTATGCCAGCATCATACTGATCGGGCAAAAGAGCAACACATGAATGCCCCCTCCCACCACCCTTATTCAACATATAGCTGGAAGTCCTGGCCAGAGAAATCAGGCAAGAGAAAAAAATAAAAACCATCCAAGTAGGAAGAGATAAAATCAAACTATCTCTGTTTTCAGATGATATGGTTCTATACCTAAAGAACCTCATAGTCTCTGCCCAATAGTCTCTGCCTTCATAGTCTCCTTGATCTGAAAAATAATGTAAGCAGAATACAGGATACAAAAGCAGTGTACAAAAAATAAATGTCATTTCTATATAGAAACAACATCTAAGCTGAGAGCCAAGTCAGGAACTCAATCCCATTCATATTAGCCACAAAAAGAATGAAATACCTAAGAATACAGCTAACCAGAGGGGTGAAATATCTCTCCAATGAGATTTACTAAACATAGCTGTAGGAAATCAGAGATGACATAAATAAATGGAAAAAATTCCATGTTCATGGATAGGATGAATCAATATTGTTAAAATTGCCACCTGCCCAAAGCAATCCACAGATTCAATGCTATTCTAAGCAAACCTACAGAATTAGAAAAATCTATTTAAAAATTTACATGGAAGCAAAAATGATCCCAAATAGCCAACGCAATCCTAAGCAAAAAGAACTAAGGTAGAGACATCACATTACTCAACGTCAAAGTATAGTAGAAGGCTATAGTAAGCAAACTAGCATGGTACTGGTACAAAAACACACATAGACCAATGGAACAGAATAGAGAGCCCAGAAATAATACTGCATACTTACAACCATCTGATCTTCAACAAAGTTGGCAAAAACAAGCAATATGAAAAAGATTTCATATTCAATAAATGATGCTGGAATAACTGGCTAGCTAGCCACATGTAAAAGATTGAAACTGGAACCCTTCCTTATGCAATATAAAAAAAATCAACTCAAGATGGATTAAAGACTTACATATAAAACCTGTGACTATAAAAACCCTGAAAGATAACATAGGAAATATCATTCTGTACATACGACTGAGCATTTTCATGACGAAAATGCCCAAAGCAATAGTAACAAAACCAAAAATTAACAAATGGGACCAAATTAAACTAAAGAGCTTCTGCACAGCAAAAGGAACTACTAATAGAGTCAGTAGACAATGTACAGAATGGGAGAAAACATTTGCAAACTATGCATCCAACAGATCTAAATGTCAAGAAACTATATGGAACTTAAGGAAACTATAAGGAACTTTAACAAGTTTGTAAACAACAACCCCATTATAAAGTAGGCAAAGGACATGAACAGTCACTTTCCAAAAGAATATATACATGCATATGAAAATGCTCATAATCATTAGAGAAATGCAAATCAAAATCACAACAAGATATCTCACACCAGTCAGAATAGCTATTATTTAAAATCAAAACGTAACAGATGCTGGAGAAGTTGTTTAGAAAAGGGAACACTTATATACTGCTAGTGGGAATGTCTATTAGTGCAGCCATTGTGGAAAGCACTTTGGCGATTTCTAAATGAACTTAAAACAGAATTACCATTTGACTCAGCAATCTCATTATTTAGTATATACCCTAAGGAATGTACATCATTCTACTATTAAGACTCATGCATGTGTATGTTCATCACAGCACTATTCACAAGAGCAGAGACATGGAATCAACCGTAAATGCCCATCAATGGTTGACTAAATAAAGAAAATGTGGTACATATACATCATCAAATGTTACATGGCCATAAAAATTAGGCAATATAGATGGAGATGGAGGACATTCTCCTAAGTGAACTAACACAGGAATAGAAAACAAAATACCTCATGGCCTCACTTATAAGTGAATACTAAACATCAAGTACATATGAGCAAAAAGAAGGGATAACAGACAGTAGTACCTACTTGAGAGTGGAAGGTGGGAGGAGGGTGAGGATAAAAAAGTCTACCTATCATATACTATCCTTATTGCCTGAGTGACAAATTAATTTGTACTCTAAACTCCTGTGACATGCAACTTACCTAAACAGCAAATGTGCACATGTACTCTTAACCTAAAATAAAAGTTGAAACATAAAGTTAAATTTTAAAAAGAGAGAAAAAGAGAAGAAAGAAAGAAAGAGGGAGAAAGAAACTGTTAACAAGTATATGAAAAAAATGTTCAACATTACTAATCATGAAGAAAATACTAATCAAAACCACAAGGTATTATCACCTTACTTCATTAGGATGGCAATTATCAGAGACCAAAAAAATCACAAATGCTGGTGAGGATGCAGAGAAAAGAGCTCTCTTATAAACTGTTATCAGAATTTAAACTAGTAGAATCACTATGGAGAACACCATGGAGGTTTCTCAGAGAAAGATAAGTAAAACTATTATATAATCCAGCGATTCTACTACTGGGTGTTTATCCAAAGGAAAATAAATCATTACATAGAAGAGGCATCTTTAACACTATGTTTATTGTAGCGCTTATTCACAGTAGCCAAGATACAAAATCAAGCTAGGTGTACAACAACAGATGAGTGGATAAATAAAATGTGGTATACATACACAATGGAATGCTATTCAGCCATAAGAATTAACTTCCGTCATTCATGTCAATATTGATGGAACTGTAAGACATTATTTTAAGTGAAATAAGTCAGGAACAGAAAGTTAAACACCACATGTTCTCACTCATATTTGAAAGCTACAAAAGGTAATCTCATATAAGCCAAAGTAGAACAGAATATAGAGGCTGGAAATGGTAAAGAGAAGGGGATGATATGGAGAGATTTGTTAAAGGAGACAAAATTACAGCTAAATAGGACTAAGCTCTAGTGTTCTATACCACTCTAGGATGACTATGGCTAACAATTAGTCATTAGTTTCAAATAGCTAAAAGAAGGATACTAAATGTTCCCAAAACAAATAAGTGATAAATGAGATGATAGATAGATATGATAATAACACTGATCTGATCACTATACATGAAATATATCAAAACATAGCTATGCACCCCACAAAAATATGCAATTATTATTTGTCAATTTAAATATATAACTAATTTTTTATATGTCCTTTCCATTGCAAAAAAATGGATCTTTCTCAACTTAGTATAATGTATGTATGAAAACCATGTACTTAACATTATACTTAATAATGAAAGTGTGAATACCTCCAAACCATTCTCCATAGTGGTTGTATTAATTTACATTTCTACCAACAGTGTACAAGGGTTCCCTGTCCTCCACATCTTCATCAGCAATTGTTATTGACTGCCATTTGAATATAAGCCATTTTAACTGTGGTGAGATGATGTCTCATTGTAATTTTGATTTGTATTTCTCTGATGATTAGTAATGTTGAGCACATTTTCATATGCTTCTGTCATTTTTATGTCTTCTTTGGAGAAATGTCCATTCAAATTTTTTGCATTTTTTTGTTCATATTATTAGACTTTTTTCCTATAGAATTGTTTGAGCTCCTTATATATTTTGGTTATTAATACCTTGCCAGATAAGTAGTTTGCAAATATTTTATTCCATTCTGTGAATGGTCTCTTCACTGTGTTGATTGTATCCTTTGCTGTGCAGAAGCTTTTCAACTTGATGTGATTCCATTTGTCCATTTTTGTTTTAGTTTCCTGTCTTTGTGTGGTATCGTTCCAGAAATTTTTGCCCAGACAAATTTCCTGAAGATTTTTCCCAATTTTTTTGTAGTAGTTTCATAATTTGCAGTCTTAAATTAAAGTATTCAATCCTTGATTTGATTTTTGTCTATGGCAAGTGAGAGGGGTCTAGTTTCATTCTTCTACATATACATATCCAGTTTTCCCAGCACCATGTATTGAAGAGATTGTCTTTTTCCCTGTGTATATTATTGGAACCTTTGTCAAAAATGAGTTTACTGTAGGTGTGTGGATTTGGTTCTGATTCTCTATTCTGTTTCATTTGTTTATGTGTTTGTTCTTCTGCCGTACCATGCTCTTTTAGTTACTAAAGCACTGTAGTATAATTTGAAGTCAGGTAATGTGATTCTTCCAGTTTTAATCTTTTTGCTTAGGATTGATTTGGCTGTTTTGGGTCTTTTGTGGTTCAATTTAAATTTTAGAATTTTTAAAAACTTTATGTGAAGAATGTCATTGGTATTTTGAATGGGATTACATTGAATCTTTAGATTGATTTGGGGAGTATGTACATATTAACAATATTGATTCTATCCACAAACATGGAGTATTTTTTTCCGTTTTTTTTGGTGTCATCTTCATTGTCTTCTATCAGTGTTTTACAGTTGTCATTATTATAAAGATCTTTCAGTTCTTTGATTAATTCCTAGGTGTTTAAGTTTATTTGTGGCTATTATAAATTGGATCACTTTTGTTTCTCTTTCAGATTGTTTACTGTTGGCATTTAGAAATGCTACTGATTTTTGTATGTTGATGTTGTATCCTGTAACTTTATTGAATTTATTTATTCCTTTTAACATTTTCTTGTGGAGTCTTTACATGATTCCAAATATAAGATCATATCATCTGCATACAAGGATAATTTGTCTTCTTCCAATCCAAGTTGGATGTCTTTTATATCTTTCTGTTGTCTGATTGCTCTAGCTAGGACTTACACGGCTATGTTGAATAACAATAGTGCTATCCGTGTCGTATTCAAGATTTTAGAGGAAACCTTTCAGTTTTTCCTCATTCTGTGTGATACTATCTGTGGGTCTGTTGTATATGGCATTTATTATGTTGAGATATGTTCCTATGTTTCTTCTATCCCTAGTTTTTTAAAGAGTTTTATCCAGAAGAGTTGTTGAATTAAATCAAATGCTTTTCAGCAAGTCAACTGAAGTTATCATAAAGGTTTTATACTTCATTCTGTTGATATGGTATATAACTTTGTTTGACTTTGTATGTTGAAACACCCTTGCATCTTAGAGAAAAATCTCACTTGGTCATGATGAATTATCTTTCTACTATATTATTGAATTTGGTTTGCTAGTATTTTGCTGAGATTTTTTTGCATCAATATTCAGTGGATATATTGGCCTGTAGTTTTCTCTTTTTCTTTCTTTTTTTCTTTTTTTGATGTTTCTGTCTAGGTTCAGTTATCAGGGTAATACTACCCTAATAGAATGAATTTGGAAGTATTTCCTTTCTCTATTTCTTGGAATAGTTTAAGGATTGGTATTAGTTCTTCTTTAAGTGTTTCTTAGAATTCAGCATTAAAGCCACTGAGTCTAGAGCTATTTTTTTTTAACTGAGAGACTTTTTATTATGGCTTTGATCTCATTATATGTTATTGGTCTGTTCTGGTTTTAATATCTTCCTGGTTTAATCTTGGTAGACTACAGGTTTTAGGAATTTGATCATTTCTTCTAGATTTTCCAATTAATTTGGCATATAGTTGCTCCTAGTAGCCACTGATGATCCTTTAAGTTTCCACAGTATCAGTTGTATAGTCTCATTTTCCATTTCTGATTTTATTTATTTGTATCTTCTTTTTTTTTTTCTTTATTAGCTTGGCAAAAGGTTTGTCAATTTTGTTTAACTTTTCAAAAAAACAACTTTTATTTTATTGGTCTTCTGTATTGCTTTTTTAATTTCAAAATTACTTCTACTCCAATCTTTACTATTTATTTTTTTCTACTAATTTTGGCTTTCATTTGCTCTTCCTTTTCAACTTGTTTTCTTCATTTTAATTTAATTAATTTCTATTTAGATCCTTATTATTTACTTTCTTATACTAATTTTGCATTTGGTCTCTTCTGCTTTTTTAATTCTTTAAGATTGCATTTTTAGCTTGTTTGAAGATTTTCTCTTTTCTTCATGTAGGCACTTATGAAGTTTCCTCTTAATACTGTTTTTGCTGTATCCCATAGGTTTGGGTATGTTATGCTTTCTTTCTCATTTGTTGCAAGGAATTTTTCACTTTCCTTCTCAATTTCTTCATTGACATGTCATTCAGGAGCATATTGTTTAATTTCCATGTATTTGTATAGTTTCCAAAATTCCTTTTGTTTGTCTCTTTTTATAGTTTTTGTCTTGATATCTATTTTGTCTGATATAAGTATAGTGACTCTTGCTCTTTTTTCATTCCAATTGGCATGGAATATCTTGTTCCATCCCTTTATTTTCAACGTATGTGTCTTTATAGGTGAAGGGTGTTTCTTGTAAGCAACAGAGCAATGAGTGTTTTTTTTTTTTTCATGCATTCAGCCAGTCTATGTCTTTTGATTGAAGGGTTTAGTCAATTTACATTGGATGCTGTTATTGATAAACAAGGACTCACTCTGTCTGCTCTGTTATTGTTTTCTGGTTATTTTACAGTTTTCTCTTCCTTCTTTCTTTTTTTCATGTTTTCCTCTACTGAAGGTAATTTTGTCTAGTAATACAATTTGGTTCCTTTCCTTCTATTTTTTGTGTATCCAGTGTATGTTTTTTTGTTTGAGGTTACCATGAGGCATTCAAATACTATTTTATAACTTGTTATTTTAACCTGATAACAACTTAACTTTGCTTGCATAAACAAATGAGAAATAAGCAAAAAGGAAACTATAAATGCTCTACAGTTTACCTTCATCCCCTAACTTACTAACTTTTTCTTTTTATTTGTATCTTTTCATAATGAATATGTCTTGAAAAGCTGTCATTATTTTTGATTGGTTCATTAATTATTCTTTATGCTTAGTAAAAGAGTAATTTACACATGACAGTTACAGTGTTATTCTGTGTTTTTTGTGGGTGTACTTACAATTACCAATGAGTTATGTACCTTCAGATGATTACTAACTCTTCATCAATATGCCTTTTATTTTGATTGAAATACTCTCTTCAGCATTTCTTCTAGGACATGTCTGATGTTGATAAAATCCTTCAGCTTCTGTTTGTCTGAGAAAGTCTTTATTTCTCTTCATGTTTGAAGGACATTTTCACTAGAGATACTATTCTGGTTAAAAGGTTTTTTTTTGTTGTTTTTTTTTTGTTGTTGTTGTTTTCCTTCAGCACTATAGGTATTTCATGCCATTTCATGCCATTCTTTCCTGGCTTATAAGGTTTCCACAGAAAAGTCTGCTGACAGATGTATTAGAGCTTCATTGTATGTTATTTGTTTCTTTTCTCCTTGCTGCTCTTAGGATCCTTCCTTTATCATTGATATTTGGGAGTTTGATTCTTAGATGCTTTGAGGTAGTTTCATTTGGTTTAAATTGCTTGGTGTTGTATAATCTTCTTGTACTTGGATATTGATATCTTTCTCTAGGTTTGTTCTTTGTTATTATCCCATTGAATAAACTTTCCACTCTTATCTCTTTCTCTACCTTCTCTTTAAGACCAGTATTTCTTAGATTACCCTTTTGACACTATTTTTTGACCCCATACATGTGCTTTATTGTTTTTATTTTCTTTTTACCTTGACTCCTCTGATTGTGTATTTTCAAATAGCCTGTCTTCATACTCACTAATTATTTATTCTGCTCAATCAATTCTACTATTAAAGGACTCTGATGCATTCTTCAGTGTGCCCATTGCATTTTTCAGCTCAATAGTTTTTGCTTGATTCTTTTTATTATTTCAATCTTTTTATAAATATTTCTGATAGAATTCTGAGTTCCTTCTGTGTTATCTTGAATTTCCTTGTATTTACTTAACATAAATGTTTTAATGTTTCTGTCTAAAAGTTCACATATCTCTGTTTCTCTAGGATTGGTCCCTGGTACATTATTTAATTTATTTGTTAAGGTTATGTTTTCCTGGGTGGTATTGAAAGATATTTTTCAGTGTCTGGGACTTGATGAGTTAGATATTTATTTATTTATTTATTTTATTTTATTTTATTTTTTTGAAAGAAAGGAAAAGAGAGAAAAGAAAGTGAGAGTGAAAGAAAGAAAAAAAAAAGAATGTACGAGAGAAAGAAAGAGGAAGAAAAAGAGGGAGAGAGAACAGGATTCTTGTTCTACTGCCCAGGCTAGAATGCA
>CAUYLG010064219.1:0-67115 GCA_963573385.1 Cacajao melanocephalus | reverse complement strand
CCTTATTCCTTCCTCTCTCCATTGTTAAGCACAATTATTTGGATAAAAGAGGTTTTTAATACTCATTTTTAGACTGCATTCTAGCCTGGGCAATAGAACAAGAATCCCGTTCTCTCTCCCTCTTTCTCTTCCTCTTTCTTTCTCTCTTACATTCTTTTTTTTTCTTTCTTTTACTCTTTCTTTCTTTTCTCTGTTTCTTTCTTTCAAAAAAAAAAAAGAAAAAAGATAAGAGAGAAGAATCCAATAGATGCAATAAAAAATGATAAAGGGGATGTCACCACAGATTCCACAGAAATACAAATTACAATCAGAGATTACTACAAACAACTCTATGCACATAAACCAGTTAACCTGGAAGAAATAGATAAATTCCTGAACACTTGCATCCTCCCAAGCCTAAACCAGGAAGAAGTCAAAACCTTGAATAGACCAACAACAAGGGCTGAAGTTGAGGCAGCAATTAATAGCCTACCAATGAAAAAACTCCAGGTCCAGACAAGTTCACAGCTGAATTCTACCAGACGTACAAAGAGGAGCTGGTACCATTCCTTCTGAAACTATTCCAAACAATACAAAAGGAGGGAATCCTTTCCAAATCATTTTATAAGACCAACATCATCCTGATAACAAAATCCAGCAGACTCAACTAAAAAAGGAAACTTCAGGCCAACATCCATGATGAACATAGATGCAAAAATCTTCAAAAAAATACTAGCAAACCGATTGCAACAGCATATCAAAAAGCTTACCCATCACGATCAAGTAGGATTCATTCCAGCGATGCAAGGCTGGTTCAACATACGCAAGTCTATAAATGTAATCCACCACATAAGCAGAACCAAAGACAAAAACCACTTAATTATCTCAATAGATGCAGAGAAGGCCTTCAACAAAATTCAACAGCCGTTTATGCTAAAAACACTCAATAAACTAGGTATCAACGGAACGTATCTTCAAATAATAAAAGCTATTTACAACAAACCTACAGCCAATATCATAGTGAATGGGCAAAAACTGGAAGCATTCCGATTGAAATCGGTACTGGACAAGGATGTCTTTTCTCACCACTCTTATTCAATATAGTATTTTAAGTTCTAGCCAGAGCAATTGGGCAAGAAAAAAAAAAATAAAGGGTATTCAATTAGGAAAGGAGGAAGTCAAATTGTCTCTATTTGCAGATGACATGATGGAATATTTAGAAGACCATATCATCTCAGCCCAAAATCTCCTTAAACTAATAAGCAACTCCAGCAAAGTCTCAGGATACAAAATCAATGTGCAGAAATCATAAGCACTTCTACACACCAATAACAGACTAACAGAGAGCCAAATCAGGAGCAAACTCCCATTCACAATTGCTACAAAGAGAATAAAATACCTAGGAATACAACTAACAAAGGATGTAAAGGACCTCTTCAAGGAGAACTATGAACCGCTGCTCAAGGAATTAAGAGAGGACACAAACAAATGGAGAAATATTCCATGCTCATGGTTAGGAAGAATCGATATCATGAAAATGGTCATACTGTCCAAAGTAATTTAGGGATTCAACGCTATCCCCATCAAGCTACCAATGACATTCTTCACAGAATTGGAAAAAAAAAATCTTAAACTTCATATGGAACCAAAAGAGAGCCCACATAGCCAAGACAATCCTAAGCAAAATGAACAAAGCTAAGGCATCACGCTACCTGATTTCAAAGTATACCACAAGGCTACAGTAATCAAAACAGGATGGTACTGGTACCAAAACAGAGATATAGACCAATTGAACAGAACAGAGGCCTCAGAGGCAATGCCACACATCTGCAACCATATGATCTTTGACAAACCTCACAAAAACAAGCAATGGGGAAAGAATTCCCTGTTTAATAAATGGTGTTGGGAAAACTGGCTGGCAGTATACAGAAAGCAGAAACTAGACCCCTTCCTGATACCTTACACTAAAGTTAACTCCAGATGGATTAAAGACTTAAACATAAGACCTAACACCATAAAAACTCTAGAAGAAAACCTAGGCAAAACCATTCAGGACATAGGCATAGGCAAGGACTTCACAACTAAAACACTGAAAGCATTGGCAACAAAAGCCAAAATAGACAAATGGGATCTAATTAAACTCCAGAGCTTCCATACAGCAAAAGAAACAATCATTAGAGTGAACTGACAACCAACAGAATGGGAAAAAATTTTTGCAATCTACCCATCTGAACAAGGGCTAATATCCAGCATCTACAAAGATCTAAAACAGATTTACAAGAAAGAAACAAAGAAACCCATCCAAAATTGGGAGAAGGATACGAACAGACACCTTTCAAAAGAAGACATATCTGAGGCCTACAAATATATGAACAAATGCTCATCATCACTGATTATTAGAGAAATGCAAAACAAAACCACATTGAGATACCACCTCACCCCAGTTAGAATGGAGATCATTAAAAAGTCTGGAGACAACAGATGCTAGAGAGGATGTGAAGAAATAGGAACACTTTTACACTGTTGGTGGAAGTGTAAACTAGTTCAACCATTGTGGAAGAGAGTGTGGCACTGCCTTAAGGACCTATAAATGGAAATTCCATTTGACCAGCAATCCCATTACTGGGTATATACCCAAAGGATTATAAATCATTCTATTATAAAGACACACACACACATATGTTCATAGCTACACTGTTTGCAATAGCAAAGACCTGGAACCAACTCAAATGCTCATTGACGATAGACTGGACAAAGAAAATGTGGCACATATACACCATGGAAGACTATGCAGCCATAAAAAATGATGAGTTTGTGTCCTTTGTAGGGACATGGATGAATCTGGATACCATAATTCTCAGCAAACTGACACAAGAACAGAAAATCAAACACCCCATGTTCTCACTCGTAGGCGGGTGATGAACAATGAGAACACAGGTACATAGGGAGGGGAGCATCACACTGGGGTCTGTTGGTGGGGGACCAAGGGAGGTACAGTGAGGGGTGGCGAGGTTGGGGAGGGATAACATGGGTAGAAATGCCAGATGTAGGTGACGGGGGGTATGGAGGCAGCAAACCACTTTGCCATGTGTGTACCTATGCAATGATCCTGCATGATCTGCACATGTACCCCAGAACCTAAAGTACAATAAAAAATGAAAGAATAGAAAACAAATAATTGTAAATGTGATAAATGAAATAGAAGCAGCAAATTTCAAATTCAGCAAATGTAGACAGGACAGAATGATCATCTCTGAGAAGAGGTTGGGTACCAGAACAGCTTCATTAAGATGGTGATCCACAAGAAATGTAATATTACCAAAGCTTACAAGAGTGCTGTGTGGCATAGGGGGCTAGAGAAGTTATTCCATATGTGAGAAAAAAAAGAAAATATGTTCAAGGTAAAGCATCAGAACATATTGACAGAATGTGTCAAGTAATTCAGTATATTTGGAGGGTAAGACTAGTTTAAAAAGATAAAGCTGCAGAATTTATTCATATTAAATCAATTAAGTCCGCATACACAATGCAAAAGAAATTGATTTTTTTGGTAGCTTCAGGAAATGTTGAACTATGATTAGTCTTATAATTCTTTCCCTGGCCTATAAAAAAATAACAAAGCATGTTATTTCCTTATATCTCCATCCACTCACTTGGTCAGTACCAACTGAGTACCTAACATGTGTTAGATGTTGTATTCAGCATTACCGTACATAGGTTAGAGCACACAACCTCTATGCTCATGGAAGCTATATTCTAATTGAGGAAACAAAAAGTAATCAAATGTGACAGAAAAAAAGTTCAGAGTTATGAATTTACTGTGTTGTTAGTAGAGAGAAACATAGTAAAGTACTGTGAATGCATTTATTGGGTCGATTAGACATCCTTAAACTGGGGAAACTTCTCCAATTATGTTCAAGGTGAAGTCTGAGAAATGAGTAAGAATAAACTAAGTGAAGGATATGATTCAATTTCCAGGTATAAAAAAAGCATGTGAAAAATTCCAGTGGCATATTAAAGCACCACTATTTTAAAGGAGTAAGGACATTAGAACTATGGACAGAGACATTTTTAAGATTGGCAGTCATGTAGGAATAAAGCCAAAAAAGTACAGAATTTGTAATACTAGTATCAGATAAGATAAAATTAAAGGAACTTCATATTGAATTTAAAATTGTATAAGCTAAAACATTGTATTAAAATAGGAGACAGAAACTGTTAAGGTTGGATGTAAAATTAATAAATCCACAATCACAGTCTGTTGTTGGGGCTTTTTGTTTGTTTGTTTGTTTGTTTTTTGAGACAGAGTCTTGCTCTGTCTCCCAGGCTAGAGTGGAATGTCATGATCTTGGCTTACTGCAACCTTCGCATCCCAGATTCAAGCGATTCTCCTGCCCTAGCCTCCTAAGTAGCTGGGATTACAGACACATGCAACCACGCCTGGCTAAATTTTGTATTTTTACTAGAGACAGGGTTTCACCATATTGGTCAGGCTTGTCTCAAATTCCTTACCTTGTGATCCACCTGCCCTGGGGTCCCAAAGTGCTAGGATTACCGGCATGAGCCACTGCACCCGGCCCAAGTTCTGTTTCGTTAACATATTACTCTCAGTATTTGTAAAATTAAAAAAAAAAAAGAAGACAAAGTTTTAAAAACACAATTATCAAGATTGAATTACTGTACTTATAATGAATGTTTCCTACACAAACAGAAGGCATTTTCCAATTTTATTGACAGATGTTCAAGGGTGACCACAAAGTGAACTACAAAATAAAAAGCCTTGAAGCCTGGCTCTACTCTGTAAATATGTTCCAATAAGCAGCAATTGTTTCTGCATTTTCAGACAACAAAGTAAAGGTGCAAATATGCAAACCTTCAAAACTACAAAATCCATCAATAAATTGAATATTTGTAAAAACCAAATATAACCACAATTTATATAAAACACAACAACAACAACAAAAAAGAAAACTAACCATGTGGGCCCAAAGGGTTTTAGACAAAGGACAATGCATGGACTGCAGTGAAGCACTATCGAGCCAAGCAAGAGAGAGACTGAGAGAGAGAGATGGAGACAGAGAGAAAGAGAGAGAGAGACAGGAGGAGGATGAGGAGGAAGAGGAAGAATGGGAGGAGGACAGAGGGAAGGCGAAAGACGGGAAGGAAGGAAGAAATGATGCTAGTTAAAATAGTTTTAAATTAATGAATTTGATAATGTGGATATTATTTAAAAATCCAAGGAAATACAAATTTCAAAACTGAATATGAAGAAACTTGAATAGAAATAACTGTGGTATTGAGTGAAATATTTTTAAAAACAATTTTCTTACAAAATATTCTAGGGTCTGAGGTTTTTATACTGAGTATTTATTAATTTTCACAAATCATAATATTCCAAATGTATTGGAATATATTGTTAGAATATAGTTAAAGATAAAACACTCCTATTTGTTTTATAAAATCAGCAATTTTGATGTAAGTACCTCATAATACCAGAATAGAAAAGGAATTATAGTACAATTTTACTAATGACCAAAATTATAAATAAAATGCCAGCAAAATTCACCCGAATATTAAAAATCTGATTACAGACAAAAATTATTCTGGAATGAAATAATTATTTAGCAGAAAGTTAAGAAATTAACTAATATACGGAAATCAAGACCAAGAAAATCAGTCAAAAACCATACAATCTCATGAAAATTAATTAAATTGCTCATGAATGACTTTGGGGTAAATAATGAAAGTAAAAGAGGAAAAAATAAGTTCTTTGAAACTAATTATAACAAAGATACAACATATCAGAATCTCGAACACAGCTAAAGCAGCATTCAAAAGGGAAATTTACAGCACTAAATGTCCAAAAAAATCTCAATTTACTAACCTAACAGCACAACTAACAGAACTAGAAAACCAAGAGCTAACAAACCCAAAGCTAGCAAACTACAAGAAATAACCAAAATTAGAGATGACCTTAAATAAGTAGACACACACACACACACACACACACACATGCACAAAACATTCAAAAGATCAATGAATCCAAGAGTTGTTTTTGGAAAAAAAAATTAATAAAATAGATAGTCCTCTGTCTAAAATAATGAAGAAGAAAAGAGAGAAGATTCATAAAAAGCACAATTAGAAATGACAGAGGAATATGACCACTGACCCCAGAAAAATACATGTAACAATCAGATAACATTATGAACACCTCTATGCCCACGAACTGGAAAATATAGAAGGAATGAATAAATTCCTGGACACCTACACCCTCCCAAGACTGAACCAGGAAGAAATTGAATCCCTGAACAGACAACAAGCTCTAATACAGAATCAGTAATAAATAGGCTACCAATCAAGAAAAAGCCTGGGCCCAGAGGAATTCACCTGATGTACAAGTTGTACCCACCGTACAAAGCAGAGCTAATACCATTCCTTCTGAAACTATTTCAAAAATTGAGGAGGGGGGTCTCCTCTTTAACTCATTCTATGAGGCCAGAATCATCCTGACACCAAAACCTGGCTGAGATCCCCAGGCATAAAAAGAAAACTTCAGGCCAATATTCTTGATGGTCATTGATTAAGAAATCCTCCACAAAATACTGGCAAACTGAATCCAGCAGCACATCAAAAAGTGAATCTATCATGATCCAGAAGGCTTTATCCAAGGGATATAAGTTTGGTTCAACATATGCAAATCAATAAATGTTATTCAGTAAATAACAAAATTAAAGACATAAAACTCATGATTATCTCACTAGATGCAGAAAGGCTTCCTGTTAAAAACTCTCAATAAACTTGATATTGAAGGAATGTACCTCAAATAATAAGATCCATCTATTACAAACCCACAGCCAACATCCTACTGAAAGGGAAAATGCTGCAATCATTCTTCTTGAAAACTGGTGCAAGACAAGAATACTCTCTCTCACCATGCTATGTATTTATTGCATAGCATATTGTATGTATTTATTGCAGATTTTGATCAGAGCAATTAGGCAAGAGAAAGAAAGAAATGGCATCCAAATAGAGGGAGAGGAAGTCAAACTCTCCCTGTTTGCAGAGGACATGATCCTATATCAAGAATACCCCGTGCTCTCAGCCCAAAGCCCTTTCAGCTGATAAACAACATCAGCAAAGTCTCAGGGTACAAAATCAATGTACAGAAATCAGTAGCATTCCTATACGCCCACAACAGTCAAGCTAAGAGCCATATCAGGAACACAATTTCATTCACAATTGCCACAGAAGGAAAAACAAATACCTGGGAATACAGCTAACAAGGGAGTTGAAAGATGTCTACAATGAAAACTACAAAATACTGCTCAGAGAAATCAGAGGCAACACAAACAAATGGAAAAACATTCCATACTCATCAATAGGAAGAATCAAATTGTTAACACGGCCATACTGCCCAAAGCAATTTATAAATTCAATGCTATTTCTATCAAACTACCAGTGACATTCTTTACAAAACTAGAAAAAAAAAAACTATTTTAAATTTCACATGGTATCAAAAAAGAGTTCAAATGTCCAAGGCAATCCTAAACAAAACAAAACAAAACAAAGCTGGAAGAATCATGATACCCAACTTCAAAATATACTACAAAAGTATAATAACCAAAACAGCATGGTACTGATGCAAAAACAGACACATAGATTAATGGATCATAATAGAGAGCCTAGAAATAAGGCCACACACCTACAACCATCTGATATTTGACAAAGCTGCCAAAAACAACCCATGGTGAAAGGACTTCTTATTCAATAAATGATGCTGGACTAACTGGCTAGTCATAACCAGAAGATTGAAAGTCAATCCCTTCCTCATACATTTGCAAAAATCAATTCAAGATAAATTAAATACTTAAATGTAAAACCCAAAATTGCAAAATCCCTGGAAGACAATCTAGGCAATACCATTTCAGACATAGAAACAAATAAATATTTCATGATGAAGACAACAAAAACAAAAATTGACAAATGGGATCTAATTAAACTAAAGAGTATCTGCACAGCAAAAGAAATTATCAACAGAGTAAACAGACAACCCACAGAACAGGAGAAAATATTTGCAAACTCTACATGTGACAAAGATCTAATATCTAGCATCTGTAAGGAACTTGAACAAATTTACAAGAAAAAAAAACCATTAAAAAGTGGGCAAAAGACCAAAACAGCCACCACTTTTTGAAAAAAGATATACATGCTGCCAACAATCATATGAATAAAAAAGCTCAACATCACTCATCGTTAGAGAAATGCAAATACAAAACCATAATGAAATACTATCTCACACCAGTCAGTATTAAAAAGCTATATATATATATATATATATATATATATATATATATATATATATAAAATAATGGATGCTGACAAGGTTGTGGCAAAAAAGGAATGCTTATATACTGTTGGAGGGAGTGTAAATCAGTTCAGCCATTGTGGAAGACACTGAGTGTTTCATCAAAGTCCTAAAAATCAGAAATACCATTTGACACAGCAATCCCATTACTGGGTGTATACCCAAATGTATATAAATAAAGAAAATGTGGACTAGATACACCATGGAATACTTTGCAGTCATAAAAAAAGAATGAGACCATGTCATTTGCAGGAACTTGGATGGAGCTGGAGGCCATTACACTTAGCAAACTAACGCGGAAACAGAAAAAGAAATATACCACATGTTCTCACTTAAAAAGGAGTTAAATGGTGAGAACACATGGACACATAAAAGAGAACACACTGGGGCGTGTTGGAGAGCAGTGAATGGTTGAAGGGAGAGTATCAAGAAAAGTAACCAATGGGCACTAGGTTAACACTTACATGATGAATAATCTGTACAACAAACCCCCATGACACACATTTACCTATGTAACAAATCTGAACATGTACCCCTTAAAACTTTAACAAATATAAATTATTTAACATATCACATTAGTTTGTCAATTAAGGACCATCAATATAATTTAACCAAACAAAAATGCAATCTGTTAAAATACATCACATATTACTAAGTATAATATAAATTCTCTTAGTGAACTAATAAACTAAGAATAGAGTTTATTAATATAAATTAATAAAAAAAATACACCAGAATAATAAATAAGTGACCATCAATGGATGATTGGATAAAGAAAGCATTACACACACACACACACACACACACACACACACCATGGAATACTACTCAGCCATAAAAAGGAATGAAATCATGTCTTTTGCAGTAACATGGATGGAACCACAGGCCAGTCTCCTAAATAAAATAACCCAGAAACAGAAATTCAAATATTGAATTTTCTCACTTAAAGTGAGAGCTGGAAAACATGCACATAAAGAAAGAAATACTAGACACCAGTGGGAGGGGGGAGAGTGGGTGAGGAATGAAAAATGACATGTTGGGTACAATGTTTATTATTCAGGTGATAGTTATACTAAAAGCCTAGACTTTGCCACTAGACAATAGATCCAAGTAACAAAACTGCATTTGTACCCCCTAAGTCTATAAAAGTAAAATTTTAAAAATAGATAAATAAATGGAGAATCAAAATATTGAATTGTGATTATTATTTAAAATTAATTTTTGATTGATCAATTCATTAATCTAAGAAACAAATATAAATTGCATAAGTATTATAAATAGAAGACAATCAAAATTTGAAGGTAAAATGAGTCACAAAAGATTAAAGTAAAAGTACAAATGAAGTTCATAAGACAGATCAGTTATTTAGCAAGATACAAGGTAAATATCCAGTATCTATATTCTTCTTCTGTTAGAATAAAATCCAATATGCAATTTTGTTTACACTAACCTAAAAGCATAAAATATTGAGGGTTTACTAGAATATAAAAAGTGTAGCAAATCGAGTGTAACAGTCACAAAAGATAAGCTAGATGGGAATACAAACTATTCCTAGATGAAGATAATGAATACTATGTAGATAAAATATATTCTGAAATTACTTAACTTAAAAATTATGTATATTGTTATTGTCTGTTTAAAATATTTTCCATTTTATGTACAAAGTTAGAATGTGCATTAAATTAAAATATAACTGGAATTTAATTTCCCTGGTATAATAATACATTATCTTTTTGTTAGTTTTTGGGGTTGCTTGTTTTGACATGGAGTCTCCTTCTGTTGCCCAGGCTGGAGTGCAATGGTGTGATCTCGGCTCACTGCAACCTCTGCTTATTGGACTCAAGAGATTCTCCTGCCTTAGCCACCTAAGAGGGTGAGATTACAGGTGCCCGCCACCATGCTACTCTTTTTTTTAATTTAATTTAATTTTTTATTTTTAGTAGAGACCAGGTTTCACCACGTTGGTCAGGCTAGTTTCGAACTCCTGACCTCAGGTGATTCACCTGCCTCAGCCTCCCAATGTGCTGGGATTATAGGCATATAATATATTTTTTGTGTCTTTTGATTATTTTTCTGATATTCTTATAAATGCCTACATATCTGGAAATGTATCTGATAAAATATATAAATATATGATATATAAATATAGTTTTGCATTCTTTTTATTCTTTTGTCATAACATGTCTAATCTAGCCTTTATACAAGGTTTTAAACACTGTTTCATCATATGAATTTCTGCCTTTTAAAAACATTATGATTTACTTCTTTATTAATTCTAACCTAGTACCAATATCAGAGGTCAGTATAAATAATAGAAGCTCAATAAATACCATTGACTTTTGTCAGTCATACAGGTAAATATGTATGTGTCTGTGTAGGTGATTACTGTGATGACCCTCCCGCTAAGTAGTTATTTTCAGTAGTATATGTTCCTGCAAGAGGCATGAGAATCTTTAAAACATTTAATATATGCCAGGTTGATTTCCAAAAGGTTGTTACCAGCACCACTAGAAATCTGTGAAATTATTCATTTCAAACACTTCAGGTGAACTATTATTGTATGCATATGTGTGTGTATGACTGTGTGCACAGCTTACCAAATGTGAATATATATACACATAGATCATATATATAAATTAAAAAGATAATGTATTATATATTTATATATATTTTTTTGTTTATCAATGATATTGAATATATTTGCAAATATTTAGAGAAAACTTTTACCTTCTGCTTATGTCCTCAGCTCCCTATTTATATTAGGGTATTGCCATATATATATTTGACATTTTTAACAGCTGCTTATATTGGAATGACTTTGTTTCATCACATTAATTTATCCTTCATGCAATATAAACAGCTACATATAATAAATTCAGGCTTAAATATGCCACTATTGTGAGATATATATATGTATAAATATATATATATATATGTATGTGTGTCTGTGTGAATTTATTACATGTAAATATGTATATTTACATATTTTTTCTCAACGTCCTTAGTGTGTGTGTTTATATATACACACACTAAGTATATATGTATAGTGAATTTATAATATATACACATACACACACACACACACACACATATTTTTTTCTCAGTGTCCTTAGTATAGCACAAAGGAGCTTCCATGATATGTCCTTGTCATTTTCAACTCACATTCCAAACATCAAGTCTCTTTGAATCTCTTTATTTTAAGGGATATCCTTTCCAGAATTCTCCACCTAGTTTTTTCCTCCAGTCATCTTTTAGGACTCACGCTCTGTCACCTAGGCTAGAGTGCAATGGCGCAATCTCTGCTCAATGCAACCTTCACTTCCCAAGTTCAAGTGATTCTTGTGCCTCAGCCTCCTGAGTAGCAGAGATTACAGGTGCACACCCCTACACCCAGCTAATTTTTGTGTTTTTCATAGAGATGGGATTTCACCATGTTAGCTAGGCTGGTCTCGAACTCTTTACCTCAGATGATCTGCCCACCTCAGCCACCCAAAGAGTTGTAATTACAGGTGTGAGCCACCTTGCCTGGCCAACCCAGCTTAGTTTTTAAACTGTAGTTAGTTTGTCTGGAACCAAGACTTTGGACTAAGTAACTTTTCCCTTCACACATGGAGTCCTGTGAAACACCTAATGCACTTAATATGCAATAAAAATTATCTGTTTTGATATCTTTTATTCATAATTAAACAATAAAAATGTCAAAGTTATATATCACTTAATTTAATGTGTATTCACTACATAACTGAAATGTAAAGTTTTTTTTTTAAAGATAATATACACCTTATACTGAAAACGTGGCTCAATGGAATAGATACCTGAAAGCAGTAGCTGAAATCTTTATTAATGTCTTTTAGTAAATTGCCTTATTTTATATATTAGGATCTTACACTTATTTTCAAAGTGATAGATCTCCTATTAAATATGCTATCTATATAAAGAAATTTATGTGCAGCGCTGAATATTACTATATAAGCAACAGCAATAAGATGCTTACCTAACAACATCCTGTACTAATGAAGAGCTACTTTCCTTGGCTATTCATGTGTAAATTGCCTGAATTTTAAATTATATAGTTTTTTTTTTTTTGGCTTATCCTTTTCCTTGTCTGAAAATTTAGGGTTTTCACCATTGCAAATCATTTTTTGATAAAGTGAATTTATGTAAGGATAACATTGAAAGTAGATGTCTCATTGACTGCTTTCTTTTTAGATTTAAGAAACTGACTTAAATTCAGCAGGCAAATTAAAAAGGGCAACCTTAAAAGAAAAACGTGGAGAAAAGTGTAATCTGTAAAAATGTATGGTTAGTGCTATGGCAGTAGAAATTTCTTTGAATAGACATATGGAGAATGAACTGAGACATTTAAACTATGCTATTTTTAGGCTAGAAACAACGTTAGATATGTCAAGAAACATTGCCTGCCATATGCCAAATCCAAAGCCACTTTCAAATGAACCTATCATTCTTTGGAAATTAATTGAAGATAGTTTCCCCCTGTGACCACACTGAGTTCTAACCTAGGGTCTAACATTAGCTGATGAGGCTGTAGTGCCCAGCTTACATTAGGGCATGTAATACAGAAACCAGCCAGAAAACCATGGCCGTAATTTTTGTAAAGTGATGAAATGGGATAATCAGATTCTTTTGGGAGGTAACTGGAATCAAGAAATGACACTAGAAAAGCAGATATCAGAGAGAACAAGAGCTTTAAGAATGTATAGCAAAGGCACCATAAGGTGGTATAGTCAAGGCTATGATAACTTGTGACTCAAGAAGGTATGACATGGAAGAAGAGTCCATGCAACCCAGGAAAGAGGCAAGAAAAGTCAGAAGTTGACTATGTAATGCAGGTTTCTGGGTTTTGAATGCGGATGCATCCCTGACCACTTCACATTGCCAGTTTAAAGTTCACCTTAGTTTTAACATAATCTATAACTTAATCAAACAATATAAGTCTACTCCTGACAATCAAATTATTATGATTGAAACCAAGGCAAGGTAAGAATTGTTGCTAAGTCAAAAGATTAAATCCACCACACACAAAGTAAATAAATAAAAACAATATCCATCTTTCCTTCCAATCTAAACCAAGTAAACATAAAATATGCAGTGGTTCACACGCCTATAATCCCAGCACTTTGGGACACCGAGGTGGGTGGATCACGAGGTCAAGAGATCGAGACCATCCTGGTCAACAAGGTGAAACCCTGTCTCTACTAAAAAAAAAAAAAAAAATACAAAAATAAGCTGGGCATGGTGGCACGCGCCTGTAGTCCCAGCTACTCGGGAGGCTGAGGCAGGAGAATTTCTTCAACCCAGTAGGCAGTGGTTGCTGTGAGCCGAGATCGTGCCATTGCACTCCAGCCTGGGTAACAAGAGTGAAAATCCCTCTCAAAAAAAAAAAAAAAAAAAATATATATATATATATATGCATTGGTTATATTACGGTATGCAACAAATTGTCTCAAACTTAGTGGCAAAAACAACAAAAACCATTTATGATCTCTGTGAATGTAGCTTGGCTGGGAAGGTTCTTGGTCAGGGTATTTCATGAGGTTACAGTCATCTGAAGGCTTGTCTCAGACTGGAAGATCCACTTCCAAAGGGGCTCATTTATATGACTGGCAATTTGATGCCTGTTATTAGCAGGAGGCCTCAATTCTTTACTCCCTGGGCTTCTGCCCAAGGCTGCCTAAGTGTCCTCACATTCTGTCAATGGGTTTCCTCCAGAATGAGTGATCCAAAACATCAAAGCAGAGGCCGTAACGCCGTTTATGACCTGGCATCAGAAGATACTCACCTTCACCCCTACCCTGCTTTATGTGTGATAGAGACATTTACTGTTTCAATGTGGGAAGAGATTACAAGAGTGTGTATTGAAGAGATGATGGTCACTAATTGATCTTGAACACATTAATCTTAGAGTAAGAAATTGCTAATAAGAAAACATAACCTTCGAAAAAACTTTTCTAGGTAACATCCTCCTAGCCAGATTGGCAACACCTTAGTTTCTCATTATATAGACATTCTAAGCCTACCACTGTCAGAAAGGGACTTGATTTTGATAATTTTCACACCAATGAGTGTGACTTTTATATGATAAATGATAAACAGTGACATAATAAAAGAACTGTGAGTGATTAGCTCCAGATAAATAGGGAAGAAAGATGGCCTTCTGAATCACTCATACTGTATCATTTTAATTATGTGGCAAGCAAAGTTACTTCTTCTTTTGGTTTAACTTCTTTATTTAGAAAATAAACCATAGGGATAATAAGACATTTTAAAAATAAAATTAATACAATGTATATTAAGTGCCTGGCACACAATCAGTTGTTCAATGGATGTTGGCTATGGAGCCATGTATATTCTAGGTGGAACTCAAGATGATCATAAACATAAAGCTAAATTAATAAAAAAAGTATCTAAAATAAAACATTGCAAAAAAGTATATCTTAACCTTTAGTTGAGGCTATGTGAGAACTCTCCTTATCATTGCAGAGAACAGAATCATTAGAGAAGTAGAACACTGCATAGATATTAATCAGCATATGTTGAAGAAAAAAATACTATGGTAAAGCTTTAAAGCTTTCTTTAAAGTTATTGTAATATGTCACATAATTTTTAAAGTTCATAATTTCTAATAGTTATGTTACTACTACATACTCTGAGCCCCTTACTGCTTAACATTTATTTAAGTGTATTTGAAATATATATGTAAGCTTGACATATAAATATAATTGTATTTACAATATAAAATAAAATAGCCCATCTTTGAAGGAAATTGACTACTTTAAAACAATATTTATTATCAAGATAAAGATTGCTAGATATTTTGTGAGGGAAATTATAGCTGAAAACATTAGATGCATCTAACACATTATATATCCTGCTATTTAGGCATTCTGGGTAAATACATAGTTTATAATTCAAGTAAATTAGCTTATCTTTAAAGACATGTAGGCATAAAAACATCCTATAATCTACCATACCAACTAATTATATGTGGTTAGAACAAAGGAATAACTAACTCTAGACCTGAAGTTTTCTTTAAAGTACTTTAAATAGATCTTAGTTCTTGAACAAGTCTGTGATAGAGAATCCAGAAATCTGCATTATACAGTAAGAATTCTGATATATAAAAGTGGAGAATTACAAAACAATTTATTTCATAAACAATCAAAGTTTAATCACAGCAGAACTTAGGATCTTGAATTAAAATGTATACTGGTGGTCCCAAGAAGATGGATTAATTGTAGAATTAATTTGCTGGCCATTTTGTTTATTTGTTAAATCATTCTGTTGAATTGGATGACTTGTCACTGGCCAACTCATCTTTAGCCTGGGGTGTCTCTGATTCTTTTATCATTGGATATTTTTTCCTTCTCTGTGATTAAATTTTGAAAGTAGCACTTACTAAAGAAACATTAATCTCTTTGCTTTACTTGCAGTAGTGGGGAGAGAATGGTAGCTTCTGCTTAAAATGTCATAATAAGCTCTAGATGTTTTGATTCCAACTCTTCAGTGTTACCACTTATAGTATTTCATGGAGGCCTGGTAGGGTGGCTCATGCCTATAATCCCAGCACTTTGGGAGGTTGAGGTAAGGAGATCCAGGCCATCCTGCCCAAGATGGTGAAAACCCATCTCTATTAAACTATAAAAAATTAGCCAGGCATGGTGGCACGCACCTGTAGTCCCAGCTACTTGGGAGACTGAGGCAGGGGAATCACTTGAGCCTGGGAAGCAGAGGTTGCAGTGAGCTGAGATCGTGCCACTGCCCTCCGGTCTGGCAACAGCAAGACTCAGTCTCAAAAAAAAAAAAAAAATTGATGCATAGGCTTCTAGTTAGTATAATTTACCTATCTTATGAGATGAATTAAGTGAAATTCATGGTGATTTGAATATTACAAATTAAGAATCAGTTCAATATATTTAAAGAGAAAAGAAAATATTGAAATTAGAAAAATGTCTCAAGTCATCCACGGCGTTTTATTTCCTGTGATAACTCAAATGTGTCTTACATTAATATTAATACATTAAATCCTCTGGTCATAATGCTACCTGATTTTAAATCTGTATTTTGTCAGAAGCCTTAAATCTTCTCTGTTGAGAAGTTGTCATTAATATTTTTAAGTGCCTGTAAATGAGTTTGAGAACCACAATTTTTCTCCTTAGTTTAGAAGGAAAAATTAAAGCATAGAAAAGTAACATAAACATCTAAGACTGGTTAAAGAAAAACCGATGTTCCACAACTACAAACAAGATTATGAATTTGGAGTCACTGCCCATATTATTTTATCACTTCTTGTCTTCTTTCTTTGAAACATTATTGCTCCAATTAGGGGCTGTCTCGCTAATCCGAATTGTTACAATGGAGAAACACAAGATAGAATATGACAAATATGCCTGTTCTTCCCTAGACCTACCTTCCCTCTCTCTCCCCATAGTTTCAGTCCCCACCCCCATATAATATGGTACTATATTAATAAGAGAGAGCGATGCCAGCTGTTCTCCCTCCCATTGTCAACACAGAAACAAGGGCAGAACAAACAGCAAATAGCAGCTGCGGTTATTGGCACAGAGAAAAAGAGAATGGGGTCGAAGATGCTCAGCAGAGAAGTGACAGGGCTAGCAAGAAAATTAGGCCAAGTAGCAGCAGTGTAGCCAACCGTGGCTCTGCTAAGAATGAACACGGGCACTGAAACGTGAGAGCATTTCCAGCTGACACTTTCTGATATCACGGAGGCTCCACACGCTTGCAAACTTTAATTACTGCTCACTGTTCAAAATAAGATGTGGTCAAGCAAGACTTTGAGAATAGAATATAAAAAGTCTTTTCCTCCTATACATACATATATATATATAATGTCAATTAAATAGATATTTTTTTACCAATAAAATATACATTTTACCAAAAAAATATCCTGCTAATATAGATATAGCGAATACCATATATATTGCATATATACATATATATATTTTTTTTTAACTAACATTTTTGGAAATTTATCTTTCCCATACTTTACAAGACAGACAGCAAAGAAAAATGATCAGATTTAAATGAAACTATAGATCTTAATGTTCCTGGACAATTCTTTCAAAACTTGAAATGTTTCATGTGAATGTGATATTCAAAAATGGAATGTAGCTTCTCTGAAGGGTAAAATTATACCTAGATACAAGAAGAAACAGTCAAATAGCTGATTGCCATACTGCCAATAAAAGTATAAGCAATTGCTAAAATATTTGAATTTAAAGTATTTTTATATTAAATATAAATATAAAATATCTCATTATTTTTTCTTAAATAGTACTATAACTCGAATATTGTACTATTATTTTTGCCCATTTGAATAATTTTTATCCACTAGGAAATTTGAAAACTAACAATCATCAACCTGGAATAATAACAATAATGATAATTAGAAGAAACATTTATTGAGCCCTCATTATGTACTAGACATTGCCAAGTATTTTAGGACATCGGAACCACTAAAATTTCACTTTTACAAATGTCTCTAATCAAGTTAATTTCTATAAAAGTTTAATACGAAAAAGCAAAATAGACTGGGCAAGGTAGCTCAAACATGTAATCCCAGCACTTTGGCAGGCCAAGTCGGGAAGATCACCTGAGGTCAGGAGTTTGAGACCAGCTTGCCCAACGTGGTGAAACTCCGTCTCTACTAAAAATACAAAAATTAGCCAGACGTGTTGGCAGGCACCTGTAATCCCAGCTACTTGGGAGGCTAAGGCAGGAGAATTGCTTGAACAAGAGAGCCAGGGTTTGCAGTGAGCTGAGACTGAGCCATTGCACTCCAGCCTGGGGGACAAGAGCAAGACTTTGTCTCAAAATGTAAATAAATAAACAAATAAATAAAGCAAAATAAAGCAAGTATGTGTTAAAAAATATGAGAGTAATCAAATAGGGTATAGTCAGTAAGATAATTTTCTAAAAGCAAATCGATAAGCAGAACATCTACTTCAAGTACTACATAAAATATTTTCAGGTTAGGCTTTGTAGGCAAAATTGTCTTTCTGACCAAACCTGTACCAATCTTATGTATATATAGGCATGAAGGACAGGATGCTCAATGAACCACAAAGGCATGAAAAATGGACAGCAGATTGTTTTCTATTATAAGAAGTTCTTTCCAGTGTCAGTTTCGCTACAATTTAATTCTTATCATTTCATAGGCATAAGAGGCCCATGGCATGATTTAGTCTTTATTTTTATATCATTACACACTATGAAAAATAATATTTTATGAACACACTGGTTTTATTCCTAGAAGTTCACATAGGCTGATAAGCCAAGTAACCCTATCTTTTAGGAAATTCTATTATGAAAAATGTATTCAATAGATGGATAAAGGAAGATAATTGAATACCTATATTAACTGAGTTCCAGTAGCATGGTGTAATGAGTTTCCACAATAGATATTTCCCCTTAAGATTAAATAGTAAACTGCAAGACAATTTGTCTTATAAACTTTGCTGGGAATTGGATTTTGGATTAAACCTACGTTGGTAATAAATAAAGTACTCAAATGCCTACTATATGTGAAACATAAAATCCAGAATAAAAATGTTTATTGTAGTATCTCCAGGATAAACATTAATAATGAATTTGTAGAAAATAACTTTTACCTTTGAAGTGTAAACAAAAAATAAAATTCTAAGGTCCCCAACCCCAACCATCTGAACAGACTTCCTTCTCAGTCAGGACTCTTAAAATTTAACCTAAGAGGGCCGGGCGTGGTGGCTCAGGCCTGCAATCCCAGGACTTTGGGAAGCTGAGGAGGGCAGATCACCTTAGGTCGGGAGTTCAAGACCAGCCTAACCAACATGGAAAAACCCCGTCTCTACTAAAAATATAAAATTAGCACATGGTGGCACATGCCTGTAGTCCCAGCTACTTGGGAGGCTGAGGCAGGAAAATTGCTTAAACCCAAAAGGCGGAAGTTGTGAGGTTGTGGTGAGCCAAGATCGCACCACTGCACTCCAGCCTGGGCAACAAGAGCAAAAACTCAGTCTCAAAAAAAAAAAAAAATTAACCTAAAATGCTGTTTCAGGCCATGATGGGAAGTGGGGATGGATGTTGTCTCGTTATACCTGTCTGGCATTAACTCAACACAGACTTTAAGTCTGACAAGAAACATTTTACAGCCTATTCTTTCTGAAGCCTGCTAGCTAAAAGCTTCATCTGCATAGTAAAACTTTGGTCTCTACAACTTCTTATCACAATCAAGACGGCCCTTTCTATTGATCCCAGGTCTTTAGACAAATTCAACCAACAACCAGAAAATGTTTAAATTTACCTATGTAGCCTGGAAACCCACCCCTCCTCACCCGTACTTTGAGTTGTCCTGCCTTTCTGGACCAAATTAATGTATTTCTTGAGTGTATTTGATTGATGTCTCATGCCTCCCCAAAATGTGTAAAACCAAGCTGTACCCCGACAACCCGGGGCACATGTTCTCAGGTCCTCCTGAGGACTGTGTCACCACTGTGGTTACTCATATTTAGATCAGAATAAATCTCTACAAATATTTTACAGAGTTTGACCCTTTTCGTTGACAGAGGAAATATAGCTTGTATGTCTTTTCTAATTTGGCTTTTTTTTAATTACACTTCAATGTCTTTCTTAATCGGATTCTACATTACGATACATTCTCATCTAGTATTGTAAATATTTTTATAAAGTTAACCAAACCCACCATGTATTAATATTTCCTGACTCTTTCCTAGGTTTGATGTTCTTTTAAGTCTCCAGCTATGGAAGTGTCACCACAGCCGTCAAAGATCAGCTCAATGTTCATCACCTCAATAGAAACTACTTCTTTCTGTGTCTGCCGTCTCATCACGCTTTGCTTATGTGCATATTAACAGCATACTAACATTGTATTGGTTGCGTTCAGGAGAAAATGTTAGGACTCTCTTTGAGATTTTACAATTCCAAAGGCTTTTTATGTAGTTAATCCTTTACCAAATAACTGTGTTCTTAAGTTTAACATGTATTATTATTGCCCTTCATTCCCACCTGCACTCAACTTTCTTTCTGAAAGAAGGACTTCAGACTTTTTGAAAATAGAGAATTGATGTATTCAGTGTTGACCACTTGCTAGCAGCATTTGTTTCTTTGTTCTTCAAGAAATATTTAAAAGATGAAAGCATGTATGAACAAACCTATTGTTCTCTGCAGAATTTTTATTCTCCTAACAATGAAAGCTCTTAGTCACCTTCTAAATTTTGTGAATGTCTCTTTTCTAATGTACAATTAAGAAACAAATAGTTAAGTCTGGGGTAATACTCTCTTGGTATTCACATACTTTGCAAGGTAACTAGATTCACACAAATTTGAATTATAGAAGTCAAATTATAGCCATTTCAAAGTGTATGCTTTAAATTAAGTCAGTTTCATTCAATACAAATGTTCAATTCAAATACAAAAAAATTATAGCAAAATATTCACTCCATGGGAGATTCTTCCTAAACAGTTTCTGAATATATTGGAATTCAATGTGCCTCTAATGTGTGAGGGTGATGGCTTTAAAGGTACAGGCAAAATTAACTCTAACAGATAATGCCAAAATGCTTTCCAAAGGGCAGTAAACTAATATTACTGCTGGCAATGTATAACAATTCTTAATTTTTCATATCTCACCCAGTCTTGGTAATATGCAACTTTTTAACTTTTGGTATTACAGTAGATGTGAAATATCATTTCTCTTTTATTTTAGGTATTTATCTATGATTTTAAGGTTTTTTTTTTACAATTAATGAGGATTAGCATATTTACATAATGTATAGTGATACTTCATTTTTCGTTGTCTCTGAAATGCCTTCTTAAACCTATAGACTAGCTTCTGAGGGGTTGACTTAATTTATTTATGATAACTAGTTTCTGTCAGTTATTTGTGTTGACAATAACTTTAGGCAAATTTTTAATATTACAACTTCTTAATCTTAATTATACAGGGTCCTCTGGTGTCTTGTTCTGCGTTGTTAAACATAACTCTGAAATTACATTCTGACATTAATATTAGTATAATTATAACTTGTATAATAATGGCCGAACTATGTATATTATACACACACCAAATCCTTACTTTATAGTAAGAAATTTTATTTTCAAACACATTGTGACCTATTAGGGCATGTTTGAAATAAAAGTAGAAACATTTTATTCATTAATAATCTGATTCTATTAAAATTTCACTATTGTAGAGTGTTTCCAGAGGATGTATTATTCTTTATACCAGAGTTGAGTATAACCATATGTATCAAAGAGTACATCAACTTAGGGGACAGATATTGAAATGGGCATACAATTTTACTGCATGAGATAGAAAAGTATCCTTTAAGAAATGTCATATTTAACAACATTTCGTATTTAACATAAATACAGAATGCACATATAGTTGGGATATAAAACAAATAAGGATTAAAAACCATAATCAAACTGAATGACTTACTCTTCCTGCCTTGTTTAACTACAGTCAGATTTTATCAGAATTCAGACATTTGTGTAAACAGAGGACAGTAGGATACACGGATGTATAATCTGGGCTGTTGGCACACAGTTAATAAAAATATATGGCATAAATTGGATTTCACAAAACTTTGAGAAAACATCTCACTTCAGCACCTTACCCCAGAGCCTGGGCATTTCAAAGATACATTTGTTTTGCTAACTCTTTGCACATTTATGCTATTATCTGACTGAATTCCTACAGCAGAGGACACTAAGAGAATCACAAAGTGATAGTAATTCTACCTTTGTTAAACTTAAGAACCCAGTTATTTGGTAAAGAATTAACTAAAAGCCTTTGGAATTGTAAAATCTCTCTAAAAATTAGAGTCCTAACATTTTTTCCTGAACACAACCAATACAATGTCAGTATGTAAATATTTTAAAGGTTCATAGAGATTGTATACTCAGCACTTTCACTATGTGTATGTACATTTAGTCTACATGCCTAAAATCAGATAAAATAAAATTTCACCATCATAATAACTTATCCTAAAATAAATCAGTGATGTTGGCATTGTGTAATATGTGATAGGAGGTCCATTAAAGGTATATAATGCCTTGCAGAGAAAATTTAGGCAACAGATCAGAATAAGAAAGCTTTACCTTTTATTGTGTAATGTAGACAATAAAGATGCCCAATAGTTTATGGTTGCTGAAAACCTATCAATATGTGACATTCAGATCACACAGCATCTTCTTAGATAACAAATCTCTGCTTTTGTGCAAAAAAGGGCAACATGTTAGAAACAGATCTATTTAATGACTGACATAGAAGGATATTATTTTAAAAATATAGTCTTCAGATATAGAAATCATAAGGCAGATATTTTCAGTATGTTCTGGGTCAAAAGATGAAAAGATTTATAGAACGAGTTACCTCAAGGATGTAACAATGTCATTGGCCAAATTGAGAAGCATGAATATTGGAATTTATTATAAATAATGAAAGCTTATAAAATAATAAATGCTTATCAAGCATGGTTAACCTTGACATGACTCTTTAAGGGCATTTTATTTCATAATAAGCTTATTGCTACATAAATGTCTATATCAAATATTAAATAATTTGGGGCTTTTCAAAAAGAAATATGAATTATTCATTCTACTTTAAATTGTAATTAGTATATATCCTCTATTAAATTATATTTAATAAAATATATGAAAATATTTTTTATTCATTGATTTACTTTTTCCATAGATATTTGTTTTTATTTGGTTCTATTTGACTCTAGCTTTTAGCTCATGACCATCAGGAGGAAATCTTACCCGGTCTGTGATGTTTGCACCTTATCTTTAACTATGGATTTTCTCTATATGTTATTATTCTACCTATCTCACAGTTATTGAGTGTAAAACAAAACAAAACAATTATTAATTTGATGACTGCTGCACTTAATATTGGTTGAGTTTAGAAATAATTACTTTTGCATTTGGCTTCATTTATAGCACTTTATAGACAACATTATTCAACTGTTTATATTATCTTCCTAGCCTCTGTAGAGATTAATAAGATTCTTCATAAGTGATCTCATTAAACCTATGCAACCTTCTTTTTGAAATAAGTATTTTCTCCATTCTATAGCAACAGAAAGTAAATGAAGACGAAAGAGGATAATTAATCCGCTTATGTGATCTGAATCTATTCTACTTCTAAAGTTTATGATAGTCATATTCACCTTATCTTTATAGGTAAAAAGACCATGTCCTAATCTATTTTAAGACCCTTTCTTTTACTTCTTAAAATGGGAAGATATCTCACGTTTTTCAAAATTTTTTTCAAGATAGTTGGAAACAAAGGGCTGGATTTTACAATATTGCTAAATCTCAGTATTATCAATTATACTTATTTAATTTAATAATAATTATTAACTTACATAAATATTATGTTTATATAATTTGTTTATTCAAATAATCTTGTAGACCTTAGCCATTACAAATGTGTTTTTTAAAAATCTTCAAATTGCTTTATTTTACAATAAATGATGAACTGTCAAAATATTAACTTTTTTAGATATACAGCCAACTAATGTTAATTTATTAGAGCTAATTCTAAAGAATGATTGCAATAAGGTAATATTTTTAATGGCTATGACAATAATTTTTAAAAGGTGCATATAGCATTACACTGTATTATATTTAGACTATAAAATTCTATCATAATATATTTAGACATATTTTAATATTCTAAAACAGCTGGATTAATCATATTCCTTACTAAAATCATAGCAAGGTGTGAATCAATCTGTTCTTAGCACTTAATGCACCCAGTAGCTTAAAAGCTTTCTATAGAAGCTATGTTCACACCATTTTTTATTTACCTTCATATTGAGGATGAATCATTATTATCTGGAAATTGACTTCCCTTGGGAATAAAAATGTGTCAAGTGCTTATGTTATGTACAAGATGTTTTCAAATAAATTATGTGTTACCTCTATCTAAATCCCTTCACATAAATTATATCTTCTCCTACTCCCTGTTGTGAGCACCATACAATCTCCCATAGTCCAATTTTACTTGTTCTTTGCATTTAAATCCTCCTTGTATATCACCCCATTAAATCTTAGTTATGAAAACCTATCCCTAATGTAACTGTAGAGTATATTACTTTGAAGCACGTACTTTTTTGTAGTTCAATTTCTCACATGAGAAAATTTCCAGCGATATTTGTTGACAGAGTTAGACACTGTAAATCAAAGTTTCCCACTTCAAAGATTAGAGTAGAAGCAAAACACAAACTCCTTAGCCATATGATGCTTTTCATGAATTGTTCTCTCAATAGTATCATATTTCTGGCAAACGTAGTGTAGGAAAAAATGTGATTGATACTACTATGAGCTCTCTATTATGTAGAAAATAGCTAGATGATTACTCCGAAGCTGTTTCCAAACAAAATAAGTATTTGTTGTGTTGTTTACCTCCAGAGTTACAAATCTTTCCCCATTTTTATTGCTGGTTACATGGGATTCAATACCTTTCTTCTCTGCATCTTTCAAAAACAGAAGAAAAGTGCATTATAGAATAATTCTCAAAATATAATAGAAATATAAATTGACTCAATATAAAGGGAGACTAAAGTGTAGCTTCTGACTTGTGACAGAAGTGAACTCTGGCAAAAGATTTTGACATTTTTTTTAAAGTATCTTAATATGTATGCTAAATAATAGAATGCATATTCCAAACAGTGGAGTCCATTTTTTAAATCTGAAGAGAGATAATATTTCATATTTGACTGCATAACAATGAATGCCCCTACATACTCATTTACTCATACCTACCTATAGCTATGTCATCAGTATCTATATGCATCATTAGAAAACTGATTTCTAGCAATTACTAGGTTTTCTAGGCTTTTGGGAAATAGATTTTTGTCAGTGTTTTTAGCAAGCAATAAGAAATTATTTTTATAAAAGAAACATGACTCAGAGGAAGACCTACTTTATCTCTCACACTGTGATAAGTGCTTTATACATGAAATCTAAACAGAAATTTCTTGGTGTATTAGCATTTACTTCTTATTGAAGATAAGAAAACTAAAGCTCAGAGAGGCATGTAGTAGCTCCAAATAGGAGAGGTACCATGTGATTCCAACCATTCCATTGGCATGTATTCCAATACATTCCATTTTGCAAAATGTACACTCTTCTGTTACAACAATCTGTTTTTTTCATTTAAAAATTGTATTCTATCACTACTAACTACAATCTCTGAAATTATTTTGGTAGATTTATATAAGTCAATAATTTCTTAATATGGGCAAATAGGAAGAGTATATTTAATACTGATGGGTCTGTGATTGGTTCCTTCGGTAGTTTTGAAAATATATTTCCAGACACACAATAATAGTGGAGGACTTCAACCTGCCACTGACGGCATTAGACAGATCATTGCAGCAGAAAACTGACAAATTATGGACTTAAAGTTGACAGGTAACCAATGAGACCTAATAAACAGCTATGGAAGACTCCACTGAATAACCCCAGAATATACATTCTTCTCTTTTGCACTGGGATTGACCACATGCTTGGCCATAATACAGTCTTAATAAATTCAAAGAAATCAAAATAATATCAAGCACTCTCCCAATCTACATTGCAATCAAAATAGAAGTCAATATCAAGAAGATCTCTCAAAACAACACAAATATAGAAACATTAAACAACTTGCTTCTGAATAACTCTTGAGTGAATAAAATCAATGCGGAAATAAGTAGAATCTTGGAAATTAATGAAAACAGAGACACAACTTAAAGTCTTTGGGATACAGCTTAAGTAGTGTTAAGAGAAAACTTTAGAGTGCTAAACCTCGCATTAAGAAGTCAGATAGACCTCAAATTAGCAATCTGACATCAGACTTAGAGGAACAAGGGAAAAAAGGAGGACAATCCAATTCCATAGCTATTAGAAGAAAATAACTAGAATCAGAGAAGAACTAAGCAAAACTGGGAACTAAAAGTCCATACAAAAGATTAATGAAAGCAAGAGTTTGTTTTTTTGAAAGAATAAAACAGATTGACCACTAGCTAGATTAACAAAGAAAAAAAAAGGGAGAAGATCCAAATGATTTGATTGCAATCACTAACGACAAAGATGACATTACAAATGATCCCTCAGAAATACAAAAGATCCTTGGAGACCATTATGAACACTTCTATGCACACGAATTAGAAAATCGAGACGGAATGTACAAATTCCTGGAAACACATAACACTTCAAGACTGAACAAGAACAAAAGTGAAAACCTATGCAGACCAATAAGTTTGGAAATTGGGTAAGTAAGTAATAAAAAAATGTACCGACCAAAAAGAGCCATGGACCAGAAGGATGAACAGCCAAATTCTACCAGAGGTACAAAACAGCACTAATACCAATTCTACTGAAACTATTCAAAAAAATTGAGGAAGAGGGCATTCTCTTTAACTTATTCTATGAAGCCAGCATCATCCTGATACCAAAATCTGGCAGAGACATGACAGCAACAACAACAAATAAAACTTCAGGATAATATCCCTGATGAACACAGATGCAAAATCCTCAATAAAGTACTAGCAAACTGAGTCCAGTAGCACATCAAAAGGTTATTCCTCATGATCAAGCATGCTTTATTCCTGGATTCAAGGGTGGTTCACCACATAAACAGAATTAAAAACAAAGACCATACAATCTGTCAATAGATGCAGGAAAAGCCTTTGATAAAATCCAATATTCATTCATATTTCTGTTGGTAAAACCTCAACAGAATAAGCATCAAAGGATCATACCTCAAAATAATAAGAACCACCTATGACAAACCCACAGCCAATATCATACTGAATGAGCAAAAGCTGGAAGCATTTCTCTTGAGAACTGTAACAAGATAAGAATGCTCACTCTCGCTACTCCTATTCAACATAGTACTGGAAGTCCTACCCAGAGCAATCAGGCAAGAGAAAGAAATAGAAGGCATCCAAATAGGAAAGGAAAAAGTCATGGTATCTCTCTTTGCCGGGAATATGATCCTATACATAAAAAACCCTAATGACTATGCAAAAAGTCTCATGGAAATGACAAATTCAGTAAAGTTTGAGGATACAAAATCAATGTACAAAAACCAGCAAAGTTTCTTTTTTTTTTTTATTAGTTTACTTTAAGTTCTGGGGTACATGTGCAGATCTTGCAGGACTGTTACATAGGTATACACATGCATGGTGGTTTGCTGCCTCCATCCCCCCGTCACCTACATTAGGTATTTCTCCTATGCCACCCCTCCCCAACCTCCCTACCACCTGCTATTGCTCCCCTAGCCCCCATCCCCACAACAGACCCCAGTGTGTGATGTTCCCTTCCCTGGGTACATGTGTTCTCATTGTTCAACACCCACTTATAAGTGAGAACCTGCAAAATCCAGCAACATTTCTATATACCTGTACCATTTTAGCTGAGAACCAAACTGAAAACACAGTTCCAATTATAATAGCTAAAAATATGTACAATATCTAGGAATTATTTAACCAATGATGTGAAGTATAACTACAAAACACTGCCAAAAGAAATCAGAGATGACACAAATGAATCGAAAAATGTCTCATGCTCATGTAACTGGAATAATCAATATTGTCAAAATGGCCATAATATCCAAAGCAATTTACAGATTAAAAGATGTCCCTACCAAAATACCAATGTCATATCTCACAATATTAGAAAAATCTACTCTCAAATTAATTTGGAACCGAAAGAGAGCACAAGTAGCCAACACAATCCTAAGCAAAAAGAACAAAGCCATAGGCATCACATTACCCGACTTCATAGTATACTACCGGGCTACAGTATCCAAAACAGCACTGTACTGATATAAAAACAAACATAGAGCAATGGAAAGAAATATGCACCCCAGAAATAAACCCATACACTTACAACCATCTTATCTTTGACAAAATAGACAAAAATAAGCTACAGGGAAAGGACTCCCTTTTCAATAAACGGTCCTGGGATAACTGGCTAGCCACATGCAGAAGAATGAAACTGTTCCACTACCTCTTATTATACACACAGATTAACTCAAGATAGTTAAAGATTTTAATGTAAGACCTTAAATTATAAACATTCTAAAAGTAAAGGTAGGAAATACCTTTCTCGACATTGGCTTTGGCAGAGAATTTATGGCTAAGTCCCCAAACGCAATCACAACAAAAACAATAATTGACAAAAGTACCTAATTAAACTGATGAGCTTCTGTATAGCAAAAGAAATTACTAACAAAGTAAACAGCGTACAGAATGGGAGAAAATAGATGTAAACTATGCACGCAATAAAAGTCTAATATCCAGAATCTATGACGTACTTAAATCAACAAGCAAAAAACAAATAATCCAATTTAAAATTGGGCAAAGTATAAGAATAGACACTTCTTGAAAGAAGCTATACAAATTGTAAACAAACATGTGAAAAATGTTCCACATCACTAATCATCAGAGAAATGCAAATAAAAACTGCTATGAGATAATAGCCAGTTGGAATGGCTATTATTAAAAAGTCAAAAAATAGTAAATGCTGGCAAGGCTATAGAGAAAAGAGAATGCTTACATCCTGCTGGTGAGAGGGCAAACTTATTCAGACACTGTGAAAAGTAGTTTGGAGATTTCTCAAAGAACTTTAAACAGACGTACCTTTTGACCCAGCAGTCCTATTTCTGAGTTTATATCCAAAAGAAAATAAATCATTCTACCGAAAAGACACAGACACTTGCATGTTTGTTGCAGCGCTGTTCACTATAGCAAAGACATAGAATCAATCTAGTTGCCTATCCGTAGTGGGCTGGGTAAAGAAAATGTGGTACATATACGTAATGGATACAATGAAGCCATAAAGAAGAATGAAATCCTGTCCTTTGCAACAACATGAATGAAGTTGGAGGCCATTATCCTAAGTGAATTAACCTACGAACAGAAAACTAAAAACCACATGTTCTCACTTATAAGTAGGAGCTAAACATTGAATACACATAGACAGAAAGATGAGCAAATAGACACTGGGGGCTCCTAAAGAAGTGAGGTCTGGAAGAAGGCATGGGCTAAAAGACAACATGTTGGGTACTATGCTCAATACCTGGATGATGTGATCATTTGCACCCCAAACCTCAGCAATATACCTATGTAACAAACCTGGGCATGTCCTGTTTATAATAAAATTTGAAATTATTGAAAAAATAAAAAATAAAATATCTAGCACTCCAAAATACAAATGTGCCATGTGTAACTAATATTGGTCTCTTTCCATGAAATTACTAGAAAAGAACCCAGATCCACAGTCCTTAAGACGGGGGTTACAAAAGGCAGTGATTTTCACTAATGTGATATCCACGTGATTTTGTTACACAGGATTCTAACATTCAACTATTAGGAGGTATCCTAAGCGAAACTGTCTTCTATCAAGTAGACATTATAAGATTTGCAGTTCATATTTTTCTGGAGTTACTAATATTTGACTCAGTTTACTTATTTACTATTGTCCTGATTTTAATCATATGTATTATTATTTTTTAAATGGGCACTTTTACTTCAACAAGATTTAAACCTTGTTGAAAATTCAATCCTGTTAAATCATCCCCTAAAATATTTCTAGAATTTACACACTAAAAGGTTATATGATTGATAGATTAAAGAAGCTTTGGCTAGGTGTTTTACTGTTGTAATGAGGGAAATATATTAAAAAGTATATGACAAACACCAAAAGAAAGTAAGTATATCTAGTTGATATTAAAATCTGTTTTACAAACATCATGATAAGGACAAAGAAAACAAACATTTTTAATTACTTGTCACTTAAAATTAATTTTTAACAGAAAGTGAATTACAAATTAGTACCGGCTGTACTGCATAAAAGGAATAGAGTAAAGGAATTATGGTAGATCTTATGGTAATCTTATGGATTAAATCCAGCTTTTTTTTTCCTTTTTCTATCTAAAGACTTTTTTTTAAATGTTTCTTTATAATGATGGTTGTCCTAACCAGATAAAATGAAGATAATGCTATGTTAGTAGTTCGGACCCGGGTAAGGTCCTCCTTTCTCAATGGATCCACTCATGTCAATATGCACTCAGCGACTTAAGAAGGAATCGGGAGACTCCTGTGTGAGTAAACGCTTTAACCTTATTTAAACACTGGATTCAGAGAAATGGGCCTGTCAAGTTAGGGGGTCCAAGAATATCAGACTCTTGCAAAACATATATTAATAGCAGTGTAACAAGTCATATTGAAGAGCAGAGAGTAAAGGAAATAGTCATTTCACAAACACCCAGACACTATCCCAAAACAGCCACACTGTGGGATGTGTGGAGCAAGGGAAGAAAAAGCCTATGTGTTTGCTTACAGAGAATGCACTTGATAAATAAATGCTATAATGGTAGTTTGAGTTTCAAACAATTCAGCTATCATAAAAAGTAATCCATCCTCAGCATCCCCACCCCTTCCACATCCCTTTTGCCAAGTAATTAAATACAAGAGAACAAGACATCTTGGGTATAACTTCAGGAGACAAGTAGACAACATGAACCATGATGACAAAGGATGTTTAGTATAAACCAAGATCAGCAACAGTGCTTTTGTGTCGGGGCAGTGAGTGAGTACCTTAGAGTGGCAGTTACCACTGAACCTTCTGTAGAGAAGGATGCCGTACAGGTCTTAATCCAGTGACTGCAATGTAACTGACAGGAAAAGAAATATAGTAATTTATCCCACCTATAAGAGACACCTTGGATACCTTTGGGGGCCTTGAATTCCCCACATTTAATTGAGGAGAGGGATTTTGCCAGAGATATAAATTCCTCCAAGAGCAAATGGGAAGACAGGACCTGAAACACCATATGTACACTTGCAAAAAAACATAAAATCTAGTGTTGTAATGAAAATTTCACAACTTTTTTTTCATTTTTAAATCTGCTTTGAGTATTTCAAGATTTCTATCCTTCCTACATATAAAATCTATTTGTTATAATGCATTGTGCAATTCACAGTTTTCTGGTGCCTTTACTTTTTTAAAAAAGCTGTAAAAATGTATGTTGAGTATGGTGTATGCATGGTGGAGGGGGAGTGGTTCAATACATACGGGTCTTTCTAGCAGAGTCTTCCACAAAAAGAGAAGAGATATCTTCATCCACTCCTGCTTCATTCTTTGCGATACAAGTGTATGCTCCAGTGTCTTCATAGCGCACGTTGCTTATGTGAACCTCACTGCCATTTGCTGAAAGAAGAAGGGAAATGCAACTTGTAAACTACAATTTCAGTTTTGGTACAGTGCTTTCTGATTACACAAACTGTTCTCTTGACTTGTCCTAATTAAACTGTTTTCCTTCTTACTTCCATACTTTGAAGGCATGCCAGATGATTCCAGAAGCATTCGAGTGTTCATAAATTGTGCTGTCATTCTGTAATAGAGAGCCCAGTACTCTATATCAAATGCATATTTTATGTTTTGTATCATTCCCTATATTCTACATTGTATATGAGGTATTTTATATTGATAAGTATAATTTCATTTATATATTTACTTAAAATATTCAGAACTTACATTCCTCTAAGCTTTTACAGAAATCTAATAATAGCAACATGATTAATTTACAGGTAAATATATATGAAAGATGTTTTCATAATTAATTGAGCAATATTATGCAGATTTACTATTGCCATTCATCAAGCTTTATTTATTTATTTTTTTTGAGACGAAGTCTTGCTCCATCACCCAGGCTGGAGTGCACTGCAACCACTGCCTCCCAGGTTCAAGCAATTCTCCTGCCTCAGCCTCTTGAGTAGCTGGGACTACAGGCACACGCCACCACACTTGGCTAATTTTTTTTGTATTTTAGTAGAGACAAGGTTTCACCGTGTTGCCCAGGCTGGTCAAGAACTCCTGAGCTCAAGCAATCAGCCTGCCTTAGCCTCCCAAAGTGCTAGGATTACAGGCATGAGCCAACAGGCCCGACCCAATCAAGCTTATTGAGTTCTTATTGTGTATCTGTTATTATTAGGTAAAGGGTATCAGAAAGATAATCACACATGACTTGTATACGAAAGTTTCAGTCTTGTCAGAACTATATGTAAGATAAACTTGGAAATATAGAAGTTGATATAGAATGTATGAACAAAGAGTTAAGGGTGTGAGTAATCCAAGTTTTACATCTTGGTGAGATAATTTTTAAGCTAACCCTTGAATAATGAGTAGGATTCTCCAATGTGAAAAATCGGGGTATAATCAATCATTTACTATATATTAGCAAGATTCTAGGAACTTTCACATGTATTATCCCTCAATATCTCAGATAATAATTATCAGGTGAGGAATCAGGAAGTATAGAAAGAAATTGAGCATGTCATTTGACTGTAAAGGTAAAAGCTGAACTCTTGACCTATCTTGCTCTAAAGCTGAGTATTTAGTATAGTCATTCGTTTAAGTTTCTCTTTCTTTTCTTTTTCATTTTCCTTCTGTTTTCTTTCTGTGTGGATGTGTGTGTGCATGCCTGTGTGTGCTGTGTGTGTGTTTGTGTGCATATTCGTGTTTGTGTGATCCATGTTGTTCAGTTACAAGAACCACACATGCAGTAGAATGGGACGTGACTATCTGTGACGTAAAAGGCAACGTAATCAATGTGGTTGTTTGGGGAAAAAAGGGTAGAAAGTCAATGAGAAAAGAGCTTGATTGCCATTGCTAGGAGCCAGTAACTCTCAAGGGATGTGAGGTATGGAGAGGCAGTGGATGTGAATGTTTTAGAGAGATAATCATTTGAATAACTTGAACTTCTTTTCTGATTTGCAAATGCATACTACGCACCCTTATTCTCCTCATCACTCGCTGAGAATCACTACTCCAAAAAAGAAGTTGGCAGGTTTTCATTTTGTCGCAAAAGGTCAGGTGTAAATAATTTAGGCTTTGTGGGCCACACAGTTTCTGTGGCAAATACTCACCTCTGCGTTAGCAGCATTAAAGCAGCCACACAATAAATGAGTGCCACTGTATTCTAAAAACTAACCACCACTAACAATAAAAGCAAAAACAAACAAACAAAATATGCCTTTACTTACAAAAACAGGCAGCTATTTAGATATGGTCTGTGAGTCTTAGTTTATAGGAACCTGCTCTAAAAGGTAGCAAACAATGTATTTAGATTTGCTTCACCTTATTTTACATAAAATATGGCCTCCTCCAAAATCATACCATTTTTTTTTAGGATCCACACACTTTGCCTAAATTCTCTAGGCTTTGTTTTGAAACACCAAATAAATTTTTTCCTTCTTTAAATAGTCTCCTAATATTTTGACATGTTCTCCTAACCAATATGTCCCATTGTCTTTCCTTCCCTTCTTGTGTAATATAGCAGTCTTATGTTACCACTCTATCGCCAGAACTACCAATCCCTTTGTCTATTTACCATCCTGACACATCTGCCTTACTAAGCTCTAGAACTAGAATAAGCTAACCTATCTCTGCACCTGGTGTCCTTGAAGCTAGTTCTTTGAGAAAGTTATGAGACTATTGCATAAGCAAGTTTATAATTTTCAAATTCACAGCTTTCAGTTCCTAGGACATTCAAAACTACTTGCTATTCATTTCACTTGACCTTTACAGTTAGATGCCTTTCACATCCGCCTCTACTTTTAATTCAAATCTTTATATACTTTGTTTGATGTTTCCCATCATAATACTAACTCGACTCTCAGCAAGTGATTTTGCTCTTTCAATTGTGAGGTAAATAGAAAGTGATCAGAAAGCGACCTCAAAACTTCCAGTTCGCAGTTTCACCTTGATTTACTTCTCACAGGAAATGTTCTGTTTCTTTCCATGGCAAATCTCCCTTATTTCTTATTGATTTCTATCACTCTTCCTGCATCCTTCATCCTTCTCATTTCTCCCTACTGCTACTTTCTCAAGATTGATAAATTATCCAAGAAAAAAATAACTCCATTAGTCCTAAGCCTCCCCACCAGGAGCTGCTGCTTTCTATTTTTTTTTTTTCCCCTTTCAAAATCTGGCCAAAGAAGATTTTTGTATTCCTTGTCTCCTTTTCATTTCTAAACCCACTGAAAACTGATTGTCACCAATACTGTTTTTCTAAATGTCACAAGAACAATCTGATCGCCTGAAGTAAACACTTATCAACAACTTTTATTGACCTTTCTATGCATTTGCCATTGTTCAACTCTATTTTTAACTTACTCTTTTTCCATACTATCACCTAGTCTCCTGCCTCTTGATGAATTTTAGTCTCTTTCTATTACTTTCTTCTCTTGCCTGTTAATTTGTGCTTTGGGAAAGCACAAATATTTTATTAACAGGCAAGGGAAGGAAATAATAGAAAGAGACTAAAATTTCTTTCTTTCACTCTCTCTAATTAACATATTATCCCAGCCATTGTCATAGATATTAAATTAGTTCCTGGACTTTGACTTCACACACAAACACCAAAGAAGCATCTGATGAGTGAGTAGATAATTAAATAGTTATTTAGCCACATGGAGTTTTATACCCCATATGCTTAGAATGATCTCTTCAGTTAGCCTCCCTTCCCTCCTTTTATTTTTTGCAACATTCTCTCAAAACTTTAACTATTTTTGCTGTCTTAAAAATTAACAGTAATTTCTTTGCAAGCACCTCCTCTTTTTAAATGTTGAGTCTGGAGTGTAACAACTTCAAAAATTTGTTGTCATGTATATACCTGAAAGCAAAAATTCTATATACTTTTAGAATATGGTTTACTGCTATTAAATGAGCAAGAGACAAAATCAGAAGCTATTTATACTTTTATTTATTTCATTTATGTTAATTAGATAAATCTTCTGTTTTCAGATTAAAAACCTCTTGATGTAATGACTAGATATATGTGTAAATGTGTCTGACCTACATATACACATTAGTGATTTCCAGTATTAAAATTTTTAAAGTTTAAGGACTCTTTGACAGACATGTCTCTATTGAATTCTAAAAACAAGTAAAAGTATTAAAAAGTTTTATTTAAAAATGTATAATGATTAAATATAGCCACTATTAAAGCAGAATAATAATAGAACTGTATGTAATAAAGTGATAAAATATATTCATGTTTCATAGTATAAATTTAAAAAATTTAAAGTCACAAAATAGGAAATGTTATTTCCCCGCAGAAGATACTCCTGTGAAATGAGTGTTGTGTGCTACCCCTAACAATAAAAAAACATTTGTGCTTTTTCTTTTCTGATAGTATAGTCAATATATTATTCGCAACTGGTTTTGGACTATTCAAATGATTTGACCTTACAAATCTTTCCTGGTTTTGTTTATTTTCCACGTATTTAGGAATGTTTTTATCTATTATATGGTAATTTATTCATGTCTACACATTAGAATATTAGAATATGTAGAATATTATATATACTAGAATGTAATACAAACTTTAAAAAATGTAAATGGAAAGCACATAGTAACTTTTTGATACTTTTCTTCTTTCATTTACAAAATATGCTAAAAATTTCACTAAAAAATTCTGTATTATTCTATAATACATATTTAATGTATTATTTAAACATTTTAAAAGTAACTGCAGAAACAAATTTCTATGAAGATATTTAATTATTCTGTTCAGCATAACTGCTATGATTCACAGGACAAGTATTTTAAAGATACATAGTTTAATAATTTTACCTATCACCAAAATAATGACATCATTCATCATTATGACAAGACTATTATTAAAAACATTAAAATGTTAAAAGACTCTTTCCCATGTAATTTCTTAGATATAAGCATTTTTTTCATACTCGTGACATTCTGTTGCCACCAACGCTCATTTTTCTCTTTTTTTCCAAATAACGTTATAAATTTTAGTATAAATCTTCAACATGGTCATTTAAGAGAAATAAATGCAAGTAAAAAGCACCTTGAAGCGTGAGTTGTTTTGACAGCTTTGGTGTAATATCAATTCCATTCTTCAACCAGCCTAGTTGAGGGTTTGGAATGCCTTCTGCATGGCACCTAAGACTGGCAGTTACCCCAGGCTCTCTAGCCTGGCTCTCTGGATACACCCGGATGACTGGAGGAACTAAAGAAAGCAATGAAAGAGAAAGTGAATTAGTGATTCATATTTTGTATTTAATTTTCCAAAAGAAACAAAAATTGCAATAAATCATAAATTATATATTTTAATGATGCTATACATTTCTACATAGTTGCCAAATAGCATTATACACTGAAATATACCAGTGTTACCTGGATAAAAATTATTCTGGGATTTTGCTAGGGAAAATATAAGATAAGCCTGGAATATCTTGTTTCAGAAATTACAGAAGTCCTCAAAGAATGATGAGACATACTAGACATACTAAAAGAGTATAGAAACCAGTTTAAAGAGACTCCAATTTGCTAAAGATGGGACAATTTGTGCACTGAAATAATTAGTAATTACAATGGAGTATAAGGAATTCAATAAAACCATGAATTCAGTTATATAAATGAATGACTATATAATGGAAGGAAAATAAAATCTTTCTATTATTATAGCATGTTGGGAAATTAATAATTCCATTTACAATAGTATCAAAAAATTAGGTATAAAGTTCACCAAAGAAATGCAAAACTTTCATATTAAATACTATGAAACTTTGTTGAAAGAATTTAAAGAAGACCTAAATAAAGAGGAAGCCACCTTGTATTCCTGGATTGAACGAATTGATTGGTAAGATAATACAAATTGGTAAAGACTATTGGTAAGATGATCATACTCCCAAATTGACAGACAAGTAAAGGAAAGACAAAGGTACAATATAATTCTTACCAAAGTTCTAACTGCATTTTTTTTTTGAGAAATGAAAGAGCTAATCCTCAGATAAATATGAAATTACAGGAGACCTCCAAGTAGCCAAAAAAAAAAAAAAAAAACTTGAAAATGTGTGAAGGTAGAGAGCTTAGACCTGCTGATTTCAAAACATCCAATGAAGCTACTGTAATTAAAGGAGTGCAATAGTGACACAAGAATGGAATAGAGTTGAGAGTGCAGAAATATACACATACATTGATGGTCAATTTTTCTTTTCAATCATTCTGGGGCAATTGGAAAAGCACAAGCAAGAAAATAAACCTGAACTCCTACCTTATATCATAAATGAAATTGAATTCAAAATGAATCAAAGCCCTAAATGTAGGCACTAAAACAATAAACTTTCAGAAGAAAATGTGGAGTAAGTGTTTCTGATCCAGGAATGGACAATTGTTTCTTCTAGATACGACCCCAAAGCACAAGCAACAATAAAAACAAAATAAATATATTATATTTTGTGGTGTATCAAAGGACACTATAAAAAAAGTATAAATACAACTCACAAAACAGGAAAAGATATTTGCAAATTCTGACAGTATCCAGAACATATAAAGAACTGTTAAAAATCAGCAACTAAAAAGCCAACAACTTAATTAAAATTGGGGACAAAAAATTGAATATTTATTTCTCCACTGAAGACATATAAATGGCTAATAAGCACAAGAAAATACTCAAAAATTTAAAAAAATCAAAAAGAGGGAAATGTAAATCAAAGCCACTATATGATACCACTTTACACCCTCTAGAATGGCTATTTAAACAAATAAATAAAAACCAGAAAATAACATGTTGTTGAGTATGTGGAGAAACTGGAACTCTTGCCCATTGCTGGTGAGAATATAAAATGATGTAGCCATGCAATAAAAGGAGGAAAATACTAATGCATTCTACAATATGAATACTGGAGGTTTTATGCTAAGTGAGAGGAATCTGACATGAATGTCCACATATTATATTAATCAATTTATAAAATGTCCAGAATGGGCAAATCTGTGGAGATAGAAAGCATATTGGTCATTGCTAGGGATTGAGAAAAGGGAGGGATGAGAAATGACTGCTTAATGGATATAAAGTTTATTTTAGAGGTGATAAAAATGTTGTAGGAGCTTAGGTATTGGTGATGGTTACATAATCTTGTAAATATGTTATAAAGTACTGAATGGTACATTTGGACACAGATAAATGGCATGTGGATTTTATCTGAATAAAAAAGAAAGAGAAGGCAAAGAACTGCCAATGAAACACTCTAGACTAAAACAGATGAGTTATAAGAAATAAATGAAACATGCAAATAAATATTGGGTCTTGGACAAGAGAAAATAAGCTATAAATTGTATTACTAACAGAATTGACAAAGTTTAAATATGGTCCCTCTATTAGATATTGAGATAATACTAATGTAACATTTCTTGATTTGATAATTGCATTTTGATTAAGTAAAATAATTTTCTTTACAAAAATTTCTCACTGAATTAACTAGTGATGAACAAAATCTCAAACTCTTTTGGGATTTTATATATGTATATATATACATGTATATATATACACACACACACACATATATATAATCATGGGTATTAAAATGAGATGTCTTAAATACAACATTAGGCATAATTATGGAAAGACTCAATAATTAAAAGTGAAATGTGGATCAATTGATAACTTTCTGTTTCTAGCGACATTGAAAAAGTGATAATGATTGATTCTGATCAATTATCTTCCTGACTAGAACTTAAAATCTTGTAAAAGTTTGCAGAAAACATTTTCAGAAAACATAAGTAACTTAAGGATATAAGGAGGAATGGCAGAACGAGTACAGAAGAAACTTTAAGGCTCATGGAAGTGAGCTACAGCTGTTTCTCCCTCAAGAATATTTCCCAAACCAGGTGGAGATTCTGAAGTCAGAGCTGATTACTAATCAAAGGCATTTTATTTCTCTCTCTCTATCCTGTGTATATACACACATATATGTGTGTGCCTGTGTGTGTGTGTGTGTGTGTGTGTGTAATTTAAAAAATAAGACATCTTGAGAGGTTTTGTATATTTTTTTCTTTTTGCCGTTAATTAATTCAGTGTGTTCCTTTAAGATCTGGCTCTATTACTACATTGAATAAAACACAGTGATTTATCTCTTCTACCTTACCAGACCCCAAAACTTCTGGGAAGCCAGGACTATGTGTTTATTTATGGTTTCCAAGTACATGCTAATATCTGGGAATCACTTGATTCTGGTAGGCAGCCTCAGCTAAAGTAAACGGGCTTAGTATTGTGGCCCACAATATTTTTTTTCCAGAGATCATGGCATAGTAACTCCTTTTCTCTGTACTGGGTCTCTAGTTGCATTGCATTCAAGTGGCCACTAAATGTCCAAAGATTCATTGCAGGCTCTCTAGTACCCCAGTGCCAGGCAGTTATGGATGAAATACCTCTCTTAAAGAACCCGTTTTCTTTAGATTTCAAATAATTTCTAAAATGGTTTATTAAATCAAGTTTGCTGAATGCAGCACAAAATCTCAAGGCCTTCCTCAAGAAAATACAAACTTAACCAGTAAGCATAAAAACAACAGCCAACTTTTAAAGAGCCACAAAACTCTGGTAACTGGGGTTATTACTCATGTATGCTTCCTGTGTCTAAAGAGTTGATAGCTAAACATAAAAAAAGTTAGGAAGCTATAAAACATAATGTTGTAATTATAATGAATCAACTAGAAATGTTATAATATTTTTAAATGACAAAAAAGAAATTATAAACTCTTTGTATTCAGCCCAGATTAGACACAGCTGAATAACAAAAAGAGCTAATAGAAAGTTAAGACAGAAAAAAATCATATCCACCATAAAGCAGAGGTATAAAATATAGAAACTACAGATGAGAGAGTCAGTGAATACAGACTAGATTAAGAGTATCTTATACACATTCAACTGAAGTAAAAAGGAGAGAGCAATATTTGAAGAGGTAACCATTGGATATTGTCATATCTGTGTAAGACATCAAACTAGTGATTCCAAAAGCCTAAAGATGATGAATTTTCTTAAAAAAGGATGATGTATAGACATTACAGTAAAACTATAGAATACCAAAGAAGAAAAGTCATTAAAAGCAACCCCAGAAAACAAAATGGCAAACCAAGAAAGTCAGATTGAGAACTGAATTCTTATAGAAACGGTACAAACTAAAGAGAACAAATTATAGACAGTTTTATGCCAACACATAACTTTAAATAAAATGAACAGATTTCTGGAAACACAAGCATCTAGCAGAACCACATAAAAAAGTAGTACAAAATCTAAAAAGTCTTATAACATTTAAATAAATTTAATATATTTAAAAACTTTTAATCAAATAAAACTTAGAAATTTTCCAAAATAAGTGAAAATAACACCAATCTTATACAAACTCTTCTAGAGAATAAAATGTGGCTGAAGGCATTTCTTTGGTACTGTTAAAATATCTCTATCAATTTTTGACACTCCTGTCTTCAAAAGGTAGAGACTAATGTTCCTCACTTTACACATCGTACCTGTGGGCTGGATTTAATGATGTACTGTTAATGGGCAGAGCTGTGGCAAAGTAAGGTGCAAAATATTCAACATTAGGTCATAAAAGGTATTGCAATATTCTCATTGTTCTCTTGCTCTTGCAGAATTCAGCTGCCATGTCATAAGACACTTAATCAGTCTTATGTGGATGCTTATATGCTAAGGGGCAGAAAGAGGGCCCATGACAACAGCCAGCAAAAAACTAAGGCCTCCTGCTAATAGCCATGTGAGTGAGTAACCTTAGAAATAGATACACCAGCCTCAATCAAGCTTTCAGATGACTACAGCTCTGAGCAACATGTTGACTGAAAACTCAGAAAAGGTCTTATGCCAGGATCACCTAGCAGAGCTGTTCTCAAATTATTTGATTATCTCATTTTTGTATTAATTATTGCATGTCTCGATTTTCTTACTATCTCAAAGGACATAAATGTTTGTTGTTTTAAGCCACTAATATTTTCACTAATTTATTATGCAGCGGAGATAACTAATAAAATCCCCAGCTTTGTTTTATGAGGTTAACATAAACTAAACGCCAAAATGTGGCAAGACATTAGAAGAACAATTAGTGATCAATGTCACTCATGAAAATGGATGAAAATTCCCATACAAAATACTATCAACCAAAATATACCAGAATACTAAAACAGTAATATACCGTAACACATTGGTTAATTATAGACATTCAAAAAACAATTGAATTTAATTCACTATATTAACATTTTAAAGAAGTAAAATTGTATGATCTTTTCCATAATTGCAGAAAAGTCATTTACTTTTAGAAAACAAGAAAATATTTTCTTTATTATGTTAAGAGTTATCATAAGCATTTGTAGGTGGCATAGAGTACATTAAAATACAAAAGATTATTTAGACAAATTGTGATCATAAATGAATTTGGTAAGTTTGCATGATACAAGTTTGCATATTTATAAATATCAGTAACAAAATATTTCAAATATTTTAAATTTAATAAAGCAAAAATATATTAACTATCTACAAATATATTTAACATATGGTCCTCAAACCCTTTGAGAAAACATTCCAAAACATTATTTAAAATGTTATTGATAAAAATGAAATAAGACTAAAATCAACAGAGTAATAACCATGTCCATGGTACCTTTAGTTATTATTGCCTTTAGTTACCATTATATTAATATTAGCTATCAAATGTTTTTTCATTTCCATTCCTGTTCCACAAAATTGGTAAAACTGATCTTCATAGAAATGATCTAAATATTGTACCACTTATGAAATACTCATTTTTGTTCATTTAATTAGTCATATATTGATTACTTAATATATGTGAAAAACTGTAAACTGTTAATTGACATATATGGACAAAACATGTCTCGTACTCTCAAAGTATGTGCTGCTCAATAATGAAAACCAGAAAACAATAATTGTAACAGAACACTTTGTGTCCTGTAGTAGAGTTGAAAGAGGTGTGGTAGTTACATAAAAAAGTGAGTTATCAACAGGAAGTGCTTTAAAGGAAAAGGAACCATATTTTGAAGTGTTTAGGGGAGTATGACAGGCAGTGTAGTGAATGTGGCTGTGGCTGTGGGGGAGACATTTACAGTATATGCATGATGCTGAGTATTTTACATTTTTCCAGTGAGTGTATAATTTTTGAGTTATGTCATAGGTAGTTCAATAAATGTCACATGCAATTGTATGGACAGTCAATTACCCCATTTACCAGCAAAAATGCTATGAAAGAAATCCTGCATTCATTGAGTAAATGTATATGTATCGATTATCTGCAAGTGCCAAGCATTCCAAGAACACTATAATTGCCATTATAATGTACTAAGCTTTGTAGGAAATGATTCAGGAATTATGCAATGATGGACTATTAATTTTATAATTTTCAAATAATCATTCTATGTAAAGTTTTGAGGTTAGATGAGAATTTGAATATATTAGGGCAAATGGTTTAGACATTTTAATTCTAATATCCAAAAGCATACTGTTCTTTCCAAGAAAAATTAACATGCTATCTCTAACACAAATATTAAATCTTTTCACATTGAAAGCAAATTGTTCTGGACAGCTGAATTTTCTTAATTGAGGAGAATGGTACTTAATATTTAAGATGCATACTGTTTTTATGAAAGTGTTCCTCAAGTGAGTTCTGGACCTCAGATTTTGAAAATTTCCTGCTAATAAAAATACATTTATTTGTTGTCATTTACAGACATTCAGACTGAGACAAATGATGATTTTGAGTCTTCGTTCTGCTGCTTAATAGTTATGTGATCTCGAGTTCATTTTCAAACATTTTTGAGTCTTTTTTCTTATATATAAAATAAATATTGTACCATATTTTAAGGTTTTGAAAATGAAACAGAATTATAAAAATACAGAGCTGTATATTGCAAAGCAATATATATTGTAAAACAATATATATCACACAGCAATATATGATATGCTATAGATGATTAATAATAGGCTATTTGAGAGAAGAGGTTTTGCCTCATTTAATCATTAAATTCCTTTATGTAGCTGAGTGACTGATGCAGTGAAGACCATGAGGAAGTGTTCCACAGGATATATGTCACAGGCTTATCACACTTGTTCCTTTCTCACATTTATAATTTAGCATTTGCTATTTAGAATGGCCATGAGAGTATATGTAGCATACATTGTCCTTAATAAGATATATGACTTGATAAATAAGGAAGACGACTCAGTTCTCTGTCAAAGAAGTTTTTGTAGGAGATATCTTATCAAAAGCAAGAATAGGACATAAAAGTTTTGTTTACCTGAACCATCTACTCTCTGGTTAATGCATGTATTTTGAACTACCCAATATCCTTTTCTTTCAGCCATCAGGATGCCAATAAAAAACTACAAGGTCCAAAACCAAACTGAGACTCTATTTGGTGATTCAAATACAACGCAAAGTTAATCTCACCAATTTTATTTTGTAGTGTCTGAAGGGTCCATTGTATATACAAATTTCATTGACTATTGAATAATTTCCAATCTTCCAGATTTACTAAAGCTATAAAAGTAGTGCAAACCAAGAGACTAGTTAAAGCCATTACGTCAGGGCTACAGACTACCACCCTACTGCCTATTAGTTCCCTTTCCCAGCTATACTCTGGAAATATTAAAAATTTAGATAGCCTAAGTCTGTTTGAGAATTAGTTTGGAAGGAAGCACACCGATCACCTCAATAAGAGCAATAGATGCCACATTATTCATATTGGAAAATATACATATTATATGGGCCACTTATACTGTCACTCATACTCCCCAAAGGAAACCTTTTAAAATAAGATGTTCAATTTCCTCCTTCATTCCTAGCTGCTTTTACTTTATTGATGTGCTTATGAAGGCACAGAAAGAAAACTAGTGAATAACAATTTTTGTCAGATATAACTTTAGTTCTCATATAGATTGTATATATGTATAAAAAAGAATATCTTTTTGTAATTAACATGTGTCTCAGCTTATTGGTGTTAAGTGATTTTCTGAAAAGTGTCTCTTAATTCACGTAGAATTGAAGGATAAGTGATTGGCATAGCAACTATTTAACCTCAGTGACAAGCTGCACATTTAAAAGTAGTGTACTTTTCCCAGGATACATATTATGAAATATAAATGAGGATTGATGGCAGCTTGAATTAAAAAGTCAATAATCCTCCAGAGAACATTTCAAACCATTTGTTACAGTCATTTTTAGTTAGGAAGTGCACTCTATAAACTTGTTTTTTTTTTTTTCCTATTGGCAATGCATGAAAAAAAGAAATTGATAAAGACTACCAAAGTGTTTTCACATTTGATTTAGGATCCAATGTGCATGGACTACCCTGAACAGCTTTAAATAGACTCCTAACATTTTATGAAAAAGGTGATATTTAAAGATAAGCTTCTATACACTATATAATTCCAAATGATATTTGATGTCTTTAATATAGCTCAGGAAATACCTTCAACTTAAATAGTTTAAACTGATTGATTTATTTGATATAGTAATATCAAATACAATCATATAAAATCAATGTCAAATAATATAATATTGTGTGTATATTAATACAGAAACATTATAAAAAGTTGACATTTCATATTAAAATTTATTCTACAAAAATGTAGTCAAATAAACTTTTACTCCCTAAAATGGAAGGAGATACAAAAGGATGTAAACATAAATATTTTATTCAAAAATTAGGTAATGTATAAAATTTGATTTATTTTTGAGTTTGAAGATAATAATATATAGGTATTCACTGAGAAACTTCTGAGCACAATACATTGTGCTGGTAACTTTGTCTATTTCTCACTTGCTCTCTTGTCTATATTACACATCAGTGAGTGATAGATTCAAATTGAAATTAGCCAAGTGGAGCACTAAAAAAAATGGAATCTTAGCTTAAATTATTTCATCTGTTCCTAATAATAAACTATACGTCTTCATAAAAGTATCTACTAGAATTTGACTACTTGGCTTCCTCAGTCATTAAATTATGAATTAGATTGTGAGCTATAATACATGAGGCATATTAGAGATCCTGGAAGAAATTATATTTAAAAAGTAAAGGTCAAATAAATTAGTGCATTTAGAGTATTTCGGAACAGTATTAATAAGGCATCTCTAACTTTTCAAGGAAACGGAACTATTGCTCAGTTTAAAAATGGTATCACCATTTCAATAAATCAAACAAATCTAATAACATTTTATTTAGTTCATCTAATGGTTTTTAGTGGATCGAATGTAAATAATCAGACATGCACTGTATACACTGTATACACATGCTCTAAGAATACATAAGACTAGTATATTTTAACATTATACAAATTTAGAAATTAAGGTGAGGTTCTGACACTTAAAAAAATAGAAATGAAAAATGGAGGAAGCAATAAAATAAAATATATTTACATTCACATAGGTTTTTCTTTCTGGAAACTTTGGTGTTTATATGGAATCCTTGTAAACATTTATCATCACAAAACCATTATGTGTTTCATGATGATAGTAGGAAAATAAAGGAAGTGTAGATAGATATATTTCTCAAAGGCCCATAACTTAACTGCATTAGACTAGAGCAGTACTTCTCTCTATATTAGGAAGAATCTAATAGAATTCATTTAATGTAGTAATACTTCTAATCCAATGTTAGAAAGATTCTAATGTGATTAAGAAAAAGATCTCTGTAAGGCTAAATCTTATTTTTTTCTTATTCTTCATACTTTCATATTCTGATCTTTCTTTAGAAGTTTCTACATTATTGCCGGAAAGTATGGAGACAGCATAACCTGGCTGTTTTCGAAGCCTGAATTTAGTCAAGAGGCAGAGATCACTGACCCTATACAGTGACTTCATTCTAACTGAAAACAAAAATGAATTTAAGGTGAATCGTCAGGTCACTGGTATGTAAACAACTAAGCACTGGCTATTTTTTTTTTCCTGATGCTGTTATCTTGCATTCTTTTGAAAAATTCTATCATCGCTCTTCCACAAATTATTCACACAGCTGCAACTGTTAGAAAAGGTTCTAAGAAAGCTTGAGGGTAAGAATATAAATGTCTCTGAAGTAGTGCTGACTCACAGCGGCAGCTGGATTGTTCTGTTTGTATAATGACTTCCTTTGTCATTAAAGCAACTTTCCTATGAAAAATTACAGACTCGGTTTAATAAATATTTTAAATGCTACTGAGCTTGTCCAATGTCTTTTGTCTCTGACATTATTAAAGCTATCAATTTCTCTTTAACTTTGTCACAAAGCAGTCTTTTTATATTCATGACTTTCACACTGCCTCTTGTCAATATTACAAAACTCTCTGATCACATTATTGCAATCTTCATGAAAGTGTAGAGGATGTAACAAATGTTGAAGGCAAAATATAAATTAAGAACAATATTCTTAGGGTCATAAACTTTGGTGAGTTTTTTTATTAGGTCTTCTTGTTTATCCTATATCATTGTAAGAAATTCAATTCTTTAACCTATTTTGAAAGAGCCAGTTCACCCTAGTGTAATTAACTTAGATGTAGTCTACTAATTTTTAAAGTTAGTAGCCTTTTTAATCGCCAATTTCAAAGTCTGGAAAGCCACCATTTTAAGAAATGGTATCTGAAACACAAAAGAAAATATAACAAAAGTGTTTAAGATGATAATATACATAAGACGTTGTTTCTAAACCTAAAGAAAAGAAAACATAAATGAGAAAAAATATAGCCTGGCACATGCAGATGCTGGTTTCTTTTTAATAGACTTTAATTAATTTTATTTGATGTATATCTAATTTAGAGATCAGGAGTTCTCAAGATATGATTATTTGAGGCTGGGGTTGTGTAGCTGATATGTTACAGTTACCTCCTCCTAAGCAGAAAATTTGAATGCATCTCTAACACTTTCTGCTATGCTGTAAGAGATAAAATATTCCATTTCCGAGTCTTGATTTCTCCATTTGTAAAATTTGAAACTCTTCTGAGGATTAAATGGATTAAAGGAAACACTCTGGTAAATTCCCAGCCGATTGCTAGGCATGAGTCAGCATGCAAATGTTAGGTGTCTACTCACAAGTTTTGCTGTTTTTGAAAATATGAGGATTTTTTTGGCCGGTTACACAGAATGTCTAAGACTTAATAAGAGGAATGGAAAATGTGTTTAATTTCACTTGTCAATACCAACTGATTAGTATAAATGGACTTCTTAGAGATGGGACTTGAACCTGCTTAATCCCAGGAAATGGTTCAACAGGAAAGAAAACTGTAATTGATCAGCAATGTCTATCAGGACTAGAGAGAGGGAAGTGGAAGCATGACATATTCTAAACTGTTTTAATGTTCCAGACGTAAATGTAAACCCAGTCTAAATACAGTGTAGGAAGAGATTTACTCAAGGCTGTATCTAAACACGTTTTAAACAGATTAAACATATTCTCAGCTCTTTTCACTCACATTTGCACCTCAATTGTAAGAGTGTGTGTGTGTGTGTGTGTGTATATATATATATATATATATATATATATATATATATGGGTGTACATATATATATATATATATATCCCCTGTAAATAGACATATTTTGCAACTGGAAGGTAATAAAAACATTGCATTAGGGCTTAAACATAAAGAAAACATTTGTCTTTCAATATTATATTGAAATGTTTTGCAAAATATATGATTCTGGAAGCTTTTGTTTTATAACTTTTCTTACAGCTCATTCTCTAACTAGCCAATCTTCTACTACCATTTGTGTAAGAAACAGAAGAACTTTAACAACATGTAAGACTATAAAATTTAACATGCCACGCATCAGACAGGATTATTCAAAAGGAAGATTTTGATTACAACCTGTAACTGACTAGCCATGTGATTTTAGGAGACTCAGTCCAACTCTATGAGTACTTTTTTACTCATTTGTAAAATGAACATTATGAGGAAAATATTATGACAACACCTTAAAATATAAAGTGCTATGCAGATAGAAATGAACTCCTGAGAGTATTGTTGAACATCTTTTCAATAGAGTAGGAGATAAAAATTACTAATATTAGATAATTTTACTCAAGAAGTGTTATTGCATTTAATATACATAAAAAAGCAAAAAAAAATCTAAGATTTAGTTGGTTATAGTCATCCATATGCAAAGAATGACAAACTTAGCTACTTTGTAATTCTCTGTAAATGATTATATATATATTTTTTATCCTGGATTAGGTTCATTTTGTCAAGATTAAGTAATTTCTTTAGAAACTACCTAATTTGTCTTAGAAAAAATTTTATATAAACTGACACACTGAGAGTTATAAATATAATTTTCTAATTTCAGAATGAGCTTCATATTGGGAATGGTAAATGAAACCTACTTTTCTTGGAAATTGTCGTGTAATACAGATCTATAAAATTAATTTAATAAAGTCATGTGGATAATTTTTGAAAAAGCACACTAAAATAAAGCAATAGTAACCCATGTTTGAGTATCATCACTTCATACTTTAACCAACAACAACTTTCAAAATAAATCTTTATATTACAAAACTACAAATAAAAGATCAGCCTTAAAAATCATGCATAAATCATAATAAGCCTGAAACTTGCTAAGCAAAGGTAAAATATAGCTGTACCTTATTTATGCAATTTATTATGTAATTTGTTCTCATTTTTTTAAGTATGCTAGAATTTTTAATCTTAAGTCCTCAAATCTATAAAATAATTCATGACAAGCATACTAAACTAGCTAACTCTGAATAGAGGAGAGTTATGCTGTTATTTTAAGCTTAGTAAAATTAAAAATGTTTACGATATTCCCTAACTTGACAGACAATGACAGAGTTAATTTTCCCTAATAAAAACCTGGTATTTTTATCATCTTATAGAGACATGAGGCAAAGATCAGTGTGTGTCTTTGCTTCACCTAAAATTATGGGTCACATGAAATGAGACCAATCAAAGCTGGAGGTCCAAAGCTCAGAAAGCTTAGGACATTTAGCCCTAGAACGCTCAGTCATGTGCACTGGCAAACTTCCTAAGCTTTCTGGGTCTGAATAAACAATCATAAAGTCAGCATAATAGCCAATAATCTCAAAGGATGGTTGAAAAATAAAAGAGAAATCATGCTTGTAGAAAAGGCATTAAAACAATGCTGAAAAGTAGAAATTATTCATGTTGGTTATCACTTTTTTCTTTTTATTATGTCTGTGTTATTGATTTCTCAAGGCATCTCACATTTGTTACAAATACATTATATACAGTTCATAAAATATTATTTTCCTCTACCACAGATTTGGAAATAACCAGGCTTAACCCTTTAACATAGAAATATATTTATATTTGCTAAAGTTTTATTTATTCTAAACTATTGGAAAAAAGAAAGAAAAATATTGTTCAGTTGTAAATAATTCATGAAGAATATATAAATCAAAAGCTAGTATGTGCCCAATGAATAGAATAAAACTTCATAAGCAAAATACAAAAGCTAAAGGATTTCTGATTGAAACTGTAACAATGATGAGGATTTTAATACATGCTTTAAATAGAATTTTACAAATGAACTAATTAAGAATTAAGCAAGAATAAAGATGTTAACTCAATCAGTATGTCTGAGATACAGTATAGATAGATAGATGTCTGGATGGCTATTATATCAGTGCTCTCAAGTTATTCATTTTTAAAATAATATTTTGTGTGAATAAGAGTGGGATTTTGTTCAATTTCATAATAGTTGGTTCTGAAAAGTATCTGAAAAAATTCAGCTACCATTCTTAAAAATTCTAAATTACATATAAAGGGAATCAAGCTATAGTTTATAATGCTCAGTTTTAAAATACTAACTAATAAGATAAAGGAAACTTAAAGGAAAAAAAAAAACAACTCCATTAAAGAGTGGGCAAAGGAGATGAACAGACACTTCTTGAAAGAACATACATGTGGCCAACAATCATATGAAATAAAGGGTCAACATCAATGATCATCAGGGAAATGCAAATAAATCCACAATGAGATACCATCTCATACCAATCAGAGTGACTGCTATTAAAAAGTCAAATAAGAGATACTGAGGAGGTTGTGGAGAAGAAGGAATACTTATACACTGTTGTTGAGAGTGTAAATTAGTTCAGTCTTTGTAGAAGACACTGGGTGACTCCTCAAACAGCTAAAAACAGAAATACCATTTGACACAGCAATCCCATTACTGTGTATATACCCAAATGTATGTAAATCATTCTATTATAAATACACATGCATGCATATATTCATTGCAGCAATATTCACAATAGCAAAGGTGTGGAATCAACCTAAATGCCCATCAATGATAGATTGGATAAAGAAAATATGGTATATTTGTGCCATGGAATACTACACAGCCATAAAAAAGAATAAGATTATATTCTTTGCAAGAATATGGCTGGAGCTGAAGGCCATTATCCTTAGCAAACTAATATAGGAACAGAAATCCAAGTACCATATGTTCTCACTTATAAATGGGAGCTAAATGATCAAAGTAGAGGGACACATACAGGGAAACAAAACAAACTGGGGCCTTTTGATGGGTATAGGGAAGAAGGGAGAGGGCCAAGAAAAATAACTAATGGATACTAGGCTTAATATCTGGGTGATGAAATAATCTGTACTACACTCCCTCATGACGCACTTTTACCTATGTAACAAATCTGCAATTTTACCTCTGAACTTAAAAGTTTAAAAAAGAGACTTTTTTAACATCAAAACAAGACAAAATAGGGTTATGACCTACCATCAATATTCACTGTTATTCAAAATTGCTTTGAAGTTTAAAAATATCAATATTATATAATAGCATTGAAAGACTTTATTTGCAGATGATATGATGGCTTACCTCTGAAACTCAGAAGACCAAAATCTAAAAGTATTTTAAGTAAAAGCAAATTAGGGTGCACAGACTTTATTATCTATAAGTAGATATAAAACACACATTTTCCATTAAAAGCAAAATAAAAATTCAAGAAAAAATAGCAAGAAAGATCTACATTACAATTTTAAAAAACTATAATTATAGTAAAGGGCTTAGAAAATAAAATAATGGGACCAGGCGAGGTGCCTCATGCCTGTAATCCCCGCATATTGGCAGGCCTAGGCAGGCGAATCAAGAGGTCAGGAGTTCAAGACCAAACTGGCCAACATGGTGAAACCCCGTCTCTACTAAAAAATACAAAAATTAGTTGGGCATGGTGGCTTGTGTCTGTAATCCCAGATACTTGGAAGGCTGAGGTAGGAGAATTACTTGAACCTTGACCTAGGAGGCAGAGGTTGCAGTGAGCCGAGATTGTGCCACTGCACTCCAGCCTGGGCTACAGAGCAAGACTCCATCTTAAAAAAAAAAAAAAAAAAAAAAAAGATAAAGATAAAGAAAAGAAAATGAAAGAAAAGAATGAATCCACTGATGTTTCTAGATTGGCATATGTCTTCATTTAAAATCATTGTACACTTTCTTAAATAAGTTTAATTCAATTTAAATCAGAATAGGGTCTATCTTTCCTTCCTTTTCCCTTTGTTTCTTTATTTGCCTTTTCCCCTTTCTCCCTACTTCTTCTCTTTGCTTTTTCTCTCTTCTTGCCTACATTTTCTTCTGAAAAAAGAATAAATGTGGGGAAAGTGCTTAAAAACTGATAGAATGAATAGTTTGAAGACATTTGTTATTAAGGATTCAAAGACTTACTTTAAAGCTATGTTAACCAAAAATATGATACAGATCCATGGAGTAAATAGAATTGATACCAGAAATGGATGCAGTTTGTATGCTTGTAAAATTATTTCATGTATAAACATATCATAGTGTGTATATAAAACAAAATAAAAGTGAACATGTAAGATATATGATAAAAATATTATAATGATTACTAAAATATTACACATTCATCATTAGTGTGATGAAAAGAGAATATCAAATTATGGAGAATATATTGTTTTATTCATCAGTAGAATGTAGAAAATAGTTGCCCATTATCCTTAGCAAACTAATGCAGGAACAGAACATTACATACTGCATGTTCTCATGTGTAAGTGGGAACGTAATGACAGGAATACATGGACAAATAGAGGGGAACAACAGGCTATGGGGCCTATTGGACAGTGGAGGGTGGGAGGAAAAAAAATCAGGAAAAATAACTAATGGGTAATAGGCTCAATACCTGGTTGAAAATAATCTCTATGACAAATCCCCATGACACAGGTTTACCTATACAACAAATATGCACATGTACCCCTGAACTTAGGCAGAGGCGGAGGATCACTTGAGGTCAGGACTTTGAGACTAGACTGGCCAACATGGTGAAACTTTTTCTCTTCTAAAAATATAGAAATTAGCCACATGTGGCAGTTTGCATCTGTAACCCCAGCTACTCAGGAGGCTGAGACAGGAGAATGACTTGAACCTGGGAGGTGGAGTTTGCAGTGAGCCAAGATCGCACCACTGCATTCCAGCCTGGGTGGCAGACAGAGACTCCATCTTAAAAAAAAAAAAAAAAAAAAAAAAAAAAAAAAAAAAAAAAAAAAAAAAAAAAAAGCTTCGCCTGGTGGCAGGCTCCTATAATCCCAGCTACTCAGGAGGCTGAGGCAGGAGAATTGCTTAAACCCAGGAGGCGGAAGTTGCAGAGAGCTTAGATCACGCCACTAAACTCCAGCCTGGCGACAGAACAAGACTCAGTTTCAAAAAAAAAAAAAACTAAAATCTACTAGCAAGATTGGTTTGCATAGGGTAATTTTTATGTAACTTACTCATAATATCCTACTTGGTCCCTTGTCACTAGTGACAAAATGCCTTGTTCTCTGTAGAACTAAAACAGTCCCCTAACCAGTGGCAGAAGGTCTCTCATAGGGGAGGAATGGCAGGCAGTTAGCAGTGAGTGTCACTATGAGACAATCTTTAGGACAGCTGGAAGGCCAGGGTTCCATGTCCACAGGCCTGATAGAGATAGAACTCAAGAAAACACCAGGTTGAATGGCTGTGAATGTAGAACCAGGCCAACAGCTTAGGGAGTTCCAATGTGAGGAACACACAGAAGTCAATTTCTGATGCTCCTCAAAGCCAGACCTGCAGTGGACTGAAGGAGCTAGAAGTTCTTTTGAGTTAAACCCCCTCTCCCGCTACTGCTAGGGGCTCCCTAAACTTGAACATGTGCAGAGAGCATCACTGATAGCTACAGAGCACATGTACCGCGGTTCAGACTTGAGGTTTGGAGCCTGCATTCATTTTTCTCACATATTAAGGTTTTATAAGGCCTTCTTCTTTTTTTTGTTTGTGAGGCAAGTTCTCACTCTGTTACCCAGGCTAGAGTGCAGTGGCACAATCATAGCTCACTGCAGCCTCACAATCCTGGGCTCAAGTGATCTTCCCACCTCAGCCTCCTTAGTAGCTGGGACTACATGTGTACGCCACCACACATAGTTAATTTTTAACTTTTTTTTGTAAAGACAGGGTCTCACCATATTGCCTAGGCTGGTATCAAACTCCTGGCCTCGAGTGATCCTCCCACCTTGGCCTCCCAATATGCTGGGATTACAGGCATGAGCCACTGCACCCAGCCATGTTAGGGTTTTCTTGAAGTTGGTTTCTGGGACTCCTCAGGCAGGATTCATGAAAAAGAAGTAATAATGTATTTTACTTGTATTGAGCTTTTATTTTATGATACAATTATCCTGTACTAGGTGGCTTTACAAACACAACCTCATTAAATATTTACAACAGAGTCCTATGAGGTGGACATTATGATTTCTCTCTATTTATAGGCGAGGAAAAATAAAACACAGAAAGGTTGATTAACTTACCCAAAGTCACACAGCTAATAAAAGATGGAGCCAGGACTTAGAATGCAGCTCTGACTTAGCTATTGTGCTGTTCAGTGCCACCTAGTGAATGCAGGCTACCCAGAACACGGATGAGCATTTTCTTGTCATTCAAAAATAAGAATAGGAAGAACGGCCCCTCACTCTGCAATAATAAGAGGAAGCAATTTGCATTTTATATGCTTGCCTTTAAAGCTCTGTCTTTTGAATTTTTTTTAAAACAGTCCTGAAATTTCAATGAAATTAGGTTTAAAATAAATTGGCTCTCATCCTTGGGACCGTGTTTATGGCAAAGTAATTTCACGATTGCCAGTTGCTGAGCGAGTTACCTTTTATGTCCTAAAAGAAAAGACTCCGTTTCAAATGTAACTTCACTTCTCACATTATGCCTAGCCAAAATGCATTGCTATTCTGTTAGTCACTAGTGAATTGAAAGGATTGTTGAAAAAAGAACCAAAATGTGCATCAAGTGAAAGCTCTCAGAATCTTCACTGCGATGCCTGAGAGCCTAGATTTTGTTTTCCCCCTTCGGCAACTCAATAAAAGAAACTAGACTACTGAGATAAAGCCCAGTCCTGTGTCCTGTGCCGGCTCCTGAAATCAGTGGGACTGGCATTCTCACTCTCTGGCATTGATGGGAAAGAGAAAATTCAACCTAGATTATCATGAAATTATTCCTGCTGCCTGCTCACGTGAACTCCTGAGCTGACTGATGCTGTTAGCAAAGAGGGTTTCTGAAGCTGAGACTTGTGCCATCAGTCTAGTTTTAGAATGATTTTCAACAGTAGATTGGGCGTGGTGGGGGAGGAAAGGCTTGGAGGGGAAGTTAGCAAGGGCAGAGAATGAAGGAGCTGTATGCCACAAGCAGCTAGTGTTCTAATATTCTCGATACACTTTGAGACTTAGTTGTATCATAGCATATTTATTTTGAGTTTTCCATAGAGCATTTTACTAGGTCCTTTGACAATAGAATATTTCAAAGGCATGTGTACAAACATGGTTTTGCTCTTGCTGAAAATGGTGCCACCACAACCTGAGCCAAGGGGATTATTCTTTCCCATTGTCCTTCTCCATAGTCCAAAAAAAAAAAATGTGAGGTGGTCTTACTAGCTGGTTCTAAATCCTCTTGGAAAAAATCTCATAGTCAGTGTTAAAGTTATGAAATGGTTACATTTAGCTGCATAATCAGTTGCATTTGGTTACACTTAAAAGCTGTTTAAGGACTTATCTATTATAAGATGATTTGGCCAGGCACGGTGGCTCACGCCTGTAATCCCAGCACTTTGGGAGGCCAAGGCGGGTGGATTATTTGAGGTCAGGAGTTCAAGACTGACCAGTCTGGTCAGCATGATGAAACCCCATCTCTACATCTGTACTGAAAATACAAAGATTAGCTGGGTGTGGTGTTGAGCACTTGTAATTCCAGCTACTCAGGAGGCTGAGGCAGGAGAATTGCTTGAACCCAGGAGGTGAAGGTTGTGGTGAACCGAGATCATGCCAGCCTAGGTGACAGAGTAAGACTCTGTCTCAAAAATAATAATAATTCAAACATCTGTCCAAGCCTGTGGTCTTGTTATTGTACTCTTGTCCCACTTCCTCATCTAAGCAGGCTCCTAGAAAAAAATCTGCTTTCACTGTCTCAACTCCATCGTGTGCCATATCACACCTCTGCCCACTGCAAGCCAAGCTTACATGCCAGTCACTCCGTAGAAACAGTCTGGCAAAGCTCCCCAGAGACTAATGTGACCATATGTCCTTGTTTGCCCAAGGACACACGTTTTCCTACTGTAATTATTAATAGCCCCTCTCTATTCCCTCTCAAACGTGTCCTGGTTTTCAGAGAAATTAGTTGATCTGTCTACTAGTTGCCAAGTCCCAAAGTCTCTTTCCTGTTTTCATATTGCTTGATCCCCCTGCAGCACGTGGCAGCGTTATTCAATCCCATGATCATAGAACTCTTCTCCTTTGGCTTCCACAATGTCTGTCCCGTACCTCTGTTCCATCTAGGTTGTTTTTGTGAGCTTCTCTTCCTTTCCATGCCTCTTAAATATTGGTGCCCCTAAGCTTTATATTATAGCCTCTTGTCACTTTATGTAATCATCTTAAAAGAGCATCTATTCCCATGTCCTTAGCTCCAAATTACAATCTTATGACCCTCTATCTTCTCTTTCTCTTTCTCTCCCTCTTTCTCTCCCCAAGACTGTTCTCCTAAGCTCCATGTCTTCACCTGATTGTTCTACTAGCATCATGAAATCAATGTCTTGGCTGAGTGCGGTGGCTCAGGCCTGTAATCCCAGCACTTTAGGAGGTCAAGGTGGGGGATTACCTGAGGTCAGGAGTTCAAGACCAGCCTGGCCAACATGGTGAAACCCCGTCTCTACTAAAATATAAAAGATTAGCCAGGCGTGGTGGTGTGTGCCTGTAGTCCCAGCTACTCGGGAGGCTGAGGCAGGGGAATCACTTGAACCCGGGAGGAGGAGATTGCAATGAGCCAAGATTGCACCACTGTACTCTAGCCTGGCGACAGAGACTTCATCTCAAACAAACAAAAATAAATAAAAAGAGAGAGAGAGACCAAGACTTATCCAAATTAAACTTTCTCACCTTCTCCGAAGAAGACTGCAGTCTTGGAAAACAGCTCAGCCACCAAAACAGGACGTTTCTAATGCTTTCCTCAGAAATGGTCAAGAAGGATGGTGGAAATGAAAAGCCATCCTAGAATGGGGAACCAAGAGCCATGAATACCAAAGGAAGAGGAAGGAAGCAGAGCTCAGCCTAATCAGGGAACATTCCTTACTGAGAGCACGAGGCCCTGGCCACATTTTCTAAGTGAGCTTTCAAAACTGCCACAGGTCAGCACCAAGTGTCTTCCTTTCTTCCCTTTTCTAATGAGAGTGTGTGTTGTTTATCTTGTCCCTGTTTTCACAGGACATGTATGGAGCAGACAATCTGTCTAATTCTTAGAACTCTTAAGTTCAGAAGAGCCACATTTGGACTTGATATGGATGATGGAATATTGGACTTTGTGCCTCATGCCATGATTTGGTGAGACTTCAGGGGTTCTGGGATGCTGGTGAGTACATTTTGCACATGAGAGGGATATTATTAGTGGTAGCCAAAGGGCGAACTATTGCTAATGACATTACCGGCCTCAGTTCTCCAACCTTTCTTCATCCACAGCACTCTTGTAGACTCCTTGTGGGAGGAATGCACTTCTTTGGCCCTCAACTTTGGATGTAGTTATGTAGCTTGCTTTGGCCAATGAAAATGGGTGGAGCAGACAATGTGCCCACTCTGAGCTCAGTCATTAGGGCTTTGTGTGTTTCTATTTGCCTCTTGCCCTTCTGCCACTGCAATCAGAAAGATGTGTCCTATGTAGCTCACTGGTTTCAGCAGGATGAGGGATGCAGGAAGAAGCACTATTTCATCCAGACCACAGACTTTCAGCAAGAAGCACAGTGGCGTGGCCTGAAACAGATCCATCCAGCTAAGCCCGGGCTAGATCAGCCAAGCCATACCCAACCTCAGGTCCATGAGAATAAGTAGTTTTTGAGACTCTGAGCTTCAAGGTGGTTTGTTACACAGCAGAGTCATGGCAGGAGATAATTCATTCTTCCTACTACCTCTTCAGTGTCCCTTCCCAATATAACTTCTCCTCTTCTTTAAACCTCAAGTGCTGTTGATCCTACAGCCTCTCCTCTTCTGTATCCACTGTCCTCGTCCTGGTCTATATCTGAATCATCTCCCACCTGGTTAATACCAAACTCTCCTTTACTAATGCTCCTCAGTCTCCTTTACTTCATCTTCCTCATTGCCACCAGAACAATTTTTCCACAGTGGATGTGATATTATGAGATACATATATAATATCAACAGGGGGCCTCAAAAATTTATAAAAGATATATATTATTTTTTAAAAGTGTGCATGGGTTTCAATTGTTTTGCATCCCAATAAACTTATATATTAACTTGCTATAACATGTCTGAGCAGGATCTAGTTTGAAGCACTCAGAAGAGTAAAACATAAGTTTGAAAAGAGCCCCTATCTGAGCAACATGAATTCTGCTAAAATTACAAGCGTCAGATTGATGGTGAAGCTTAATGAAAGAATGGTGAAGTCATCAGTGCTTTACAAAAAGTTTACAGGGACAAAGCCCCAAATAAATCAGCAGTTTGCTAATGAATAACTCATTTTAAGAAGGGACAAGATGATGTTGAAGATGAAGCCCACAGTGGCAGACCATCTACAAAAATTTGCATTGAAAAAATTCATCTACTTTTTGCCCTAATTGAAGAGGACCAATGATTAATATCACAAACAATAGCCACTACCATAGGGATCTCAATTGGGTCTGCTTATACAATTCTAACTGAAAAATTAAAGTTGAGCAAACTTTCTACTTGATGAATGCAAAAACTATTGTGCCCAGATCAGCTGCAAACAAGAGCATAACTTTCTATGGAAAATGTAAACAAGTGGGATTAAGAGCCTAAAGCATTTCTTCAAAGAACTGTAGTAAGAAATGGAACATGGCTTTACCAGTATAATCCTGAAGACAAAACAAAATCAAAGCAATGGCTACCAAGACATGGAACTGCTTCAGTCAAAGCCAAAGCAGATGGTTAAGAGCAATGGTCATGGCAACAGTTTTGTGGGATGCTCCAACCATTTTGCTTATTGACTTTCCGGAGGGGCCAATGCACAACAATATCTCCCTATATGAGTGTTTTCAGAGAGTTAGCCAAAGCTTCAGCAGAAAAACGCCCAGGAAAACTTTCTCAGAGTGTCCTTGTCAACCACAACAACGTTTCTGCTCATTCCTCTCACCAAACAAGGGCAATATTGCAAGAGTTTTGATGGGAAATCATTAGGCTTCCACCTTACAGTCATGAACTGCTTCTTTCTGACTTCTTTTTGTTTCCTGATCTTAAAAAAAAGTTAAAATTCACCCACTTTTCTCCAGTTACTAATGTGAAAAATACTACATTGACATGGTTAAATTTCCTGGACCTACAGTTCTTTAGGGATAGGTTAAATAGCTGATATCATAACTTACAAAAGTGTCTTGAACTTGTGGAGCTTATGTTGAGAAATAAAGTTTATATATTTCATATTTAATCTTTTAATTCTATTTTTCTATGAGCTTTTTGAAGTCCCTTTGGACGCATCTGCATTGCACACACGTATGTGAATGCGTGTGTTGTCCTCTGCAGTTCCTGCAGTTCCTGGCTCTTACTCCTATAGCCTTCGTTACAGTCTTTTTTTTTTTTAATAATGTTGAAGCACTTTAGGCCTCAGAAACAGACCTCAGAAAATAGAATCTCTCTCACTCTGAACTTCTTCTGTTTTCTTTTCATCTGCTTCTGGTTCTCCCCAAGACAGCACTCTAAACTTCCACCTTTTCATAAAGAAATTCTCTGACCTACTTTGTCTGATTATAGGTCTTAAGACCTTCAGAAGAGGTCCTGTCCCATACCTTCAAGGAAGGAATGCTGTACAGAGAGGCTAAGAGGAATCTGAACAGACAGGCCTGGCTGGGTTTCCCCACTCAGTCTATTAGTATGAGATCATACTCTTTTATCCAATTATACTTCTGCATGGTTGTCCGTGCTATAATTATGCCTATCCAATGAAGTCTCCATAATAGATCCAAGAGGCCGAGGTTCCTAGAGCTTCCTGATAGCTGAACATGTGGAGGTTGAAGCTCCCAGATAGGGCATGGATGCTCCACGTTCCCACCCTCGTACCTCACCCTATGCGTCCCTTTATCTGTATCCTTTGTAGTACCTTTTATAATGAATGTAAATAAATGTAAGTATTTCCCTGAGTTCTGTGAATCACTCTAGCAAATTAGTGGAACCAAAGAGGGGGTTGTGGGATCCCTGATTTGTAGTTGTTGGTCATAAGCACAGGGAAAGCAACCTGGGACTTGCGATTGGTATCTGAAGTTGGAGGAGGCGGTCAGTCGTGGGGACTGAGTCTTCAAGCTGTGAAATCTGATGCTATCTCCAGATAGCATAGTATCAGAATTGAATTGGGCTAAAGGGTGACTCGCTGGTATATGCTGCAGAATTGATTGCTTGCTTCTTGGTGGGGAGAAATCCCCACACATTTGGTCACAAAAGTCTTCTGTGTTAATTGCTGTGGTGTGAAAGTAGAGGAAAACAACAACAACAAACTCTTACAGTCTGTGTTTTTTCTATTCAATGCAAAACTAATATCAGCACTTAGCTTAAAACCCTTGAATTCTTCCCAATGTATAGTTGCAGTCGGACTCTCGGGAGCTGATGGGTCTAATTTGGTCCACAGATTCTTTGTTTGCTGCAGGTCTTGGCCCACTTCATCCAGTTATACAACAATCTTTGTCAGGACAAGTACTTATGTAAACACACAACAAAATACTAAAGCAATAGAAATTTACTGTCTCCAAGCTCTGGAGGCCAGAAGTTCAACATTAAGGTGTAAGTGGGGCCGTGCTACCCCTGAGAGTCTCAGGAGAATCCTTCCTTGCCTCCTCCTCCCTTCAAGCTGTGGCCTCGATCCTTTGAGTTCCTTGGTTTGTGGCTGCATCACTCACTCCAGTCTCTGTCTCTGTCTTCACCTGGAGTTTGCTTTTTATTTTTTTCTTTTTCTTTTTGTAGAACCAGGGTCTTGCTATGTCGCCCAGGCTGGTCTTGAACACCTGGCCTCGAATGATCCTCCCACCTTGTCCTCCCAAAATGCTGGGATTACAGGTGTGAGCCACTGCAACCAGCCCAATACTAATATCAATAACCAAGCACTGAGGGCTGGCCTTGTGACATCTACCTGGTATCTACATACCCACTGACTTTATTCCCTTTGCTCCCTTCTTGTCCTCCCCTCGATCCTCTTTTTAACAACTGTAGGATAGATTACCACATTGGCTTGCACAGATGCATGAATAAAGGATTAGGGGCAATTTCTTTTCATAGAAATGGAGCCTCACTCTGTCTCTGTTGCAGCTCAGGCTGGAGTGCTGCGGTGTGATCATAACTCACTCCAGCTTAGAACTCTTGGGCTCAAGAAATCCTCTTGCCTCAGCCTCCCAAGTGGCCGAGACTACAGATGCTTGTCATTGTGCCCAGCTAAGTTTTAAATTTTTTTATAGTGATGGAATCTCACTATGTTGCCCAGGTTGGTCTTGAACTCCTGGCCTCATGTGATCCTCCCATTTTGGCCTCCCAAAGCACTGGGATTACAGGTGTGCGCCACTGCACAGGGCTGCATTTTCTTTTTCTTGTAAGAACACCAGTCGTATTGAATTAGAGCTTACTCTAACAATCTCATGCTAACTTGATTACATCTACAAAGACTTTATTTCCAAGTAAGATCAATTTACAAGCACCAGGAGTTAGAACTTCAGCATATCCCTTTGGGAGAGAAAACTTTACTCCTAACAGGAACTCACTCCCAGTTTATAGAATGAAGCACAAAGCCCTTAGTATAGCATAGACAGACCTTTCTGATCTATTCTCCAGCTCCATCTCTACCTGGTCCTCTAACAAAATCTTTCTCCTTGCTCACTCTGAATGGATAAGTGATTCCACACCTTAGTGGCTTTCCTCGTGCTTCCCCTTTTGCTTTAAAAGCCTTTTTTTCTCCCCTACATGACTTGTGAATTTTTATCCCACCTTTAAGACTTACTCAAATCCTACTTTATCAGCAAGTCACTCGATTTCCCTTAGTCTTTCGGAGAACCAATGACCAATTCCACTTTTACTTTGACTTCAGAAGAGATCGCAGTGTGTGATGTTTGCACATTCTCAGAATCTTCTCTCAGCATCGTCTTCCTTCTTCTTCCACAGGACATATAGTTCTACTAGGATGGGTTTCACCAAATTTCTTTTTGGAGAAAATTTGCCCTTAACATGTCAAGAGTCTATTTTTGAATGATGCCACTGATCAGCTAGTCAGCCACATTGCAACATGTTCAGTCCTCTCACATATACTGTGGGTGTCATTTTTATTAATAAACAACCAGCCTCGTCAACATGACAAACCCCCATCTCTACTAAAAATCCAAAAATTAGCCATGTGGGGTGGTGCATGCCTGTAGTCCCAGCTACTGGGTAGGCTGAGGCAGGAGAATCGCTTGAACCCAGGCAGCGGAGGTTGCTGTGAGCCAAGATTGCACCATTGCACTACAGCCTGGGTCAATTAAACACACACACACACACACACACACACACACACACACACGATTTATCTTCCGAAGAAGAGTAATCCAATTAAATTAAACTTAGTGTACACAAACTAAAGTGTACTTTTACAAGCAAAAATGTCTTCAACCCTAACTTCCCCAGGACCTACCAATGAATCTAGAAACCATTTTCATGGCAATGCTTAAGAAAGGTTGAAACATTAGTCAACACTGGCTGTTTATCCTGTGACATAATGGTCAGGATTTCTAAAGTGTAGATAGTTTCTATCAGGTTGCTATGCAGGTCCATTTCCATCAAAGTGTTTAATAAATTCCTGTTCATTGAAAGTCAAATACCACATGTTCTCACTTATAAGTGGAGGCTAAAATAATGTGTACTCATGGAGGTGGAGAGTGAAGGAAGGGTGGGAGGATGGGAGAGGGGGTGTAGGATGGGCAATTACTTAATGGGTACAGTGTACATCGTTCAGGGATGATTACACTAAAAACCCTAATTTCGCCACTCCACAATATACCCGTGTGACAAAACTGCCCTTGTACTTTTTATACAATTAAAAAAATCCTGTTTGTTGAATAATTAATTTCATTAAAAATTGCAGCTGGAAAGATTCTCAGAACCACTTTTCTGCTAAGTGTGTAGTAGTATACCTCATTCCTCAGATGGAAAAGGGCAAAAGAGTCATTCATTAATGAATGACCTGTTTACAAAGATGAGGGCAGGATGTAGACAAAGAGACGGTGAAGCCCCACAAGCGTAGCAACAGCAGGAAGCCACTGTCACCCCTGGACCTAAAGAGAAGAACACAAGTAATTCTCAGAGCCGTTGTGACAGCTGAGGACCCCTGGCAGGAATCATGGAAAGGAATACAGAAGCGCAGCCCCTGCCCCCAGAAGGCTCCAGTGGAGACAAGGGAAGGCAGTAGAAACCTTGACCTCTCCCTCTCTCTCCCTCTCACCTTCTCATCTCCTGCTGGTGTCTCCGAAGGGTTAAACCTAACCGAGAGCCAGAAGGTAAGGGAACTTAGTGATGCAATCCTTAGAGATCAGCCTCTGGGGACAAAGAATAAGGTGAAAGACCGTGAAAATGGATCTGAGGTGCATGCAGAGAAATGCAGTATAGATACTTTAATCCAAAGAGATTGCTTCTATTAGACTGTCAGGCTAAACTGCTCTGTCCCTGCTCAAGAGAGGAAATGAACTAGGTTCAAGATTTATAGATTGCGAGCGCCGAGAGAGTATTTAAAGGTCATCTAAAGCAGCCCTCTCACTTCACAGATGGATGAAATAGAGGTCCTCAGGGATAACTGACATGCCTTAGATCACCTTCGAGTTAATAACTGTACTTCCACTAAAACCCAAGGTCTTGTTTCCCCTGTCTGATGCTAGTTGTCCTGTTCATGAGACTCGAATTCTTTCTAGCCCTGTGAATTTCCAGTACCAGTTTTTTTTTTCCAGAAGCATCCATAAGAGCACCCAGCAAAACGTGAAGTTTGAGGAACTTTAGAGAAATATTCTCTAAGGACCTCAAAAGACTTCAGCCACAAACAATGCTCTAAAGACTCACATTTTTCCTACCATTGGCCAAACCAGTTGGTCAGAAAAATGTGTAGTCTTTTTCTTTTCATGATTAAAATGTGAAGCAAAATGAGATACATAATAAAGGATTAGTCTATTCTAGAAGATTCTAGAAGATTCCAGAAGACTGCAGCATCTAATACTGTAAAGGTCATTACTTTTTTCTGCTTATTGAGAAGCTTCAATTTACCAGGCTTAGTGCTAAGTGCTAGTACGCAAAAAAATGAATAGAAACGTTCTCTTCTCAAAGACCTTGTGTGGCAGAAAAGGAGAGAAATAAGATGGCTGACTGGGGCTCTGATATGGATGCTTTGATAGTGCAGCACAGAAGATGTGGTTATTTCTACCAGATTACACAGCTTCCCCAAACACTGTTTCTTAACCCTTTATGTGTCACAGACTTTGAGCCACTAAGGAAAGTCAAGACTTTTTCCCGAGAGGTGCACTCACTTCCACATATAACCAAATTTTGTATACTATGGTGAGGAGTTCATAAACTTCAACTTACAAATAAAACCTTGCTCTGAGCAGCTAGGAGGGCAAGATTTTGGGTTCTTTGTTGGTTTGGTTTGTTTTTCTACACGCCCCCTAATTAGGTACAAGATCATGGCTAGAGCAATATGTTTATTGCCTAACTACAGAATTTTAGTTTGAGGATCATGGTATATAACCTCTTACTATTTTCAGATTATTCAGATAGGACAATGAATCAGGGTATTGTATGTAGGGCACCTGACTTTCTGGAACACCATGTTTTTCTTGACCTGGCCAGATTCTCGTTGGCAGTATTCAAATACAATCTAAAACCCACCCGAAATCTAGATAAAGCAGTAGCTTCTAAGATTATTCTCCTTCATGCACAGCTAGGAAGGGAAATAAATGCATTAATTTATTCAGCAACTACTAATTTAGAATGTACTATGTCCACACTTCACGCTAAGTGCTAGGGGTATAGTGAAGCATGTAACACAATCCCTGTCCTAAATGACATCTAGCCCAGAAGGGAATACAAACCAATAAGCCAATTGCTGAGGTCGAATAAATGGATGTAATGAGAACATATACAGGGAGGAGAGAGGCATCAAACAGGATATTAGTTTCAACTGAGGTGACTGTTTCTTTTTCCCCAAGAAAATGTAAGAAAGTTCATCATGAGTTAAACTTTGAAATGTGAGCCTGGAGTTAACCTATTCTCAGGGCATATGGAATTACATGGTGGCTAAAATAAATGGGCTCTGGGATCACTTTCTTAAACCCAGATCCCAGCCCTGCTACTGTGTGTGTGGCCTTGCAGAAGACACTTACCCACTCTCTCCCTCAATTTCCTTATCTGGAAAATGAGGATGATAATCAAAGTGCTTGGCATATCCAGGTAAAAGTAGAAAGTTCATTCCATTATCAAATAGTGGCTGGTTTGGTTTGTGAAGAATATTTTAGTCTGTCAAATACTGTGTAAAATATCCAGATGATCAGCTGAAATGTTTCAATCCCATCCAAAGGCTGGCATTGTGTACTTGACCTTAATCCGACTGCATAGTCAAGGAACACTTGGAAAATTTGACAAAGATTCCCTCTTCAAAAATGCACATGTTTCTGGGGATTCCTGACCCCTAAAGCCAGAGGAAGAACCCTCTTTTAAAATGGCTTTTTCAGCCAGGTGCATGGCTCATGCCTGTAATCCCAGCACTTTGGGAGGACAGGATAGAGGATCTGTTGAGGCCAGGAGTTTGAGACCAGCCTAGGCAACATAGTGAGACCCTGCCTCTTCAAAAATTTTAATTAAAAAAACTAAATGGCTTTTTTTTCTCATCATGACACTCCAAATATTGTCTTTTGGAACATATTGCTTGATTTAGTTGACTCAGTACTGTATTGTTCTAATTGTTTATTACTTATTCTAATTGATATTGTCATTCTCTTTACTCATCACCAATAACTAATGCGAATGTCACAACTTAAAAAGGAATGGTACGGCTGGGCGTGATGGCTCATGCCTATAATCTCAGCAATTTGGGAGGCCAAGGCAGGTGGATCACTTGAGGCCAGGAGTTCAAGACCAGCCTGGGAAACATAGTGGAAACCCTGTCTTTACTTAAAAAAAAAAAAATTAGCTGGATGTGGTTGTCCCAGCTACCAGGGAGGCTGAGGCATGAGAATTGCTTGAACTTGGAAGCTGGAGGTTGCAGTGAGCTGAGATCACAATACTACACTCCAGGCTGGAAAACAGAGCAAGACCCTGTCTCAGAAAAAAAAAAAAAGAAATAGTACTAGGACATGTTGGTAATGGTAGAAAAGTACTTGACATATTATCTCTATAAAAACTTTCAAAAATTAGATCACAGAAAAAAGTATTGAGTACTCTATCCACAAGTTTGCCTCAATTTTCAAAAATATTCGTGCACAACTTCCCAAATATTATTTTTTAAATGTGTTTATTCACAAAGAGTTTGATTTTTCAGTGGTGTGCTCCAATTACAGTTAAGTATTTAATTTTTGATCATTATAAGATGGTGGTAAGTTTTTATATCGGTTTGACAGACTAAAAACAACTTGGAATCATCAAAGAAATCTATGAGGTCATTTTTTAATATGTAAAGAATATCAGCAAAATCTGTGTTGTATGACATTCCTGAATATTAACTCTCTAATTTACCATACTGAAACTTTTCACGGTTTGATAAGATACAGATGACATTGACTCCTGAACAAATACACTAGTGATAACTTTGATAAAAAGAGGGTTAAAAAGGAACAGTCTTATAATTTATATCTTGAGCAAATTAATGCAAGCATCGTTCATATCATTTGTTTTTATATATGTTATCTTCTCCTTTTGAGGTCTCAAATAAAAAGTATGAGGATCCATAGCTTATGTATCAGAATAATTCCTTTGGAGTTTCAACATTCATAGATGCACTTCTATAACCTATAGATTGCAAGCAGGAATAGTCACACATCAAAGTGTGTTATTTGGGATGTGATTTTTTTGTTCATTCAGTGTAAATACTACAAGCAAAATGTACATTTTAAGAGTGGTCTGAGCCTTTTTCTATGACAGAAACATTAACATTTAAAAGCACATATAAGGTACGTAAAAGGACATGCTTCTGGGCAGGGCATAGTGCTCACACCTATAATCCCAGCACTTTGGGAGGCCAAGGCGAGAGGATCACTTGAGGCCAGGAGTTCAAGACCAGACTGGCCAACATGGTGAAACCCTGTCTCTACTAAAAAAAAAAAAAAAAAAAAAAAAAAAAATATAAAAATATAAAAAAATATATATATAAATAAATATAAATATAAGAGGTGGGGGGGGGGCCCACCCCGGGGGGCCCAAATAGGG
>CAUYLG010064218.1:0-29017 GCA_963573385.1 Cacajao melanocephalus | reverse complement strand
CCTCTCCAGCATCTGTTGTTTCCAGATTTCTTAATGATCACCATTCTAACTGGCGTGAGATGGTAGCTTATGTGATTTTGATTTGCATTTCTCTAATGACCAATGATGATGAGCACTTTTTCAAATGTTTGAACAGGCTTCTTGAGAATTTTTTTTCAAAAAACTTTTTTTCTTTTGTATAGACTTTATTTTTCCTAATAATATTATTTTTCTTTTTGGACTGTGTAAGTTTGTAGAAATTTTAATCAACCAATTAATTTTATGCCAATTTCTTTTGGAATATTTTTTCATTGATATAAACTATTACTAACCCCGGACGTCCTCTGTCAAATATTTTCTCTTTCCTAACAGCAGTCAGAATGAGCACCAACTTTCTACTAGTTTATTAACTTAAACTCTGAACCCAGGCTGGGCTATTTTGCAGTGTATCTGTTCTAGAATTAGAGTCCGTGTAAGTGTGGTGGAAAGGGTGGGTTTTGGTGCCAGGTAGATTTGAATCCTGGCTTTGTCACTGTATGTTCTAGAAACTGTCGTCCATGAGTCGCAGTTTATTTATCTGAATGGTAAAGATCATAGTATCTGACTCTCAAGTGTTTCAGAAGGATAAAATTAGATTATGTATCAGTCCATGTAAAAAGCTCTTAGAATACAGTGTTGTCATCAGAAAGCACTTTCTTCCCAGTGCTTTCGACTTACTTTCTCACCAGCTCTGCTGCTGACTCCCCAGTCTACCACCTTCTTTCCCCTGGACTATGCAATAAGCCTCTTCACTGACCTCCTACCCTCTATCCTTATCTTTATTAGTCTTCTATCCTCACAGCGGTCAGGGTGATTCTTTATAGACATAAATATTTTTATATCATACGTATGCTCAGTTTTTCAATACTTTCTCGTCACATATAGGAAAAAAAATCACCTACTGGAAATAGCCTGCCGTTTTCCATTATTTCACCCTGGCTCTATTCCCATGCTTCCCATAGATTGGAAAGGGCAGTTCTTGGCTAAAAACCTTTTAATAGCTTTCCACATCAAGCAGAGTAAAGTCCAATGCCCTAAGATACTCGCGGCTAGTTTTCTGACCTCATCCTAAACCATTCCACCTTTTGCTCACTCTGCTGCAGCCACACCCGTCTACTTTCTGCTCTTACACATATCTAGCCACTGGATCCACCTGCCAAATCAGGTATTAAATTTTATCCAGGTTAGCTTTTGTAATAAATGAGCAGAGGAGAGACTGGGATTCACCTGGGGAAGGTATATGGGCCTAACATTGAGACCACGCATAGTTAGAGCAAGATTTAGTCAGGGCAGAGAGAAATATGCCAAAACACTGCATCATCCTCCACCTATTAAAAAGTCACCTTTCTGAAAAAGTTCAGTGTTGGATATGTCAGGATGAAAAAGCAGAAATGAGCTGAGGATACTAACCAGTATACCTAGATATCTTTACTACTCTTAGTAGCAGAAATAAGGGAAGGCTTTTACCCTAAACAGACTGCTGCCTTGTTTACTATGGTAGACAGAATAATCATTCCCAAAAGATGTTCATGTCCTAATTCCCAGAACCCGTGAATGCAAAAGGGACTTTTTAGGTGTGATTCTATTAAGAATTTTGAAATAGGGACGTTATCTTGGCTTATCCAGGTAGACCCAATGTAATCACAAGGATCCTTCCAAGAGGGAGACAAGTGGGTCAAATTTAGAGGAAGAATATGTGATTACGGAAGCAGAGATTGGAATGACAGACTTGGAAGAGTAAAGAAGGGCCATTGAGTCAGGGGATGCAGGCAGGCACCTCTGGAAACTGGAAAAGGCAAGGAAACAGATTTGGTCTTAAAGCCTTCACAAGGAATGTAGCCCTAAGGACATCTTTACTTTAGGACCTCTGAATTCCAGAACTGGAACACAATAAATTTGTGTTATTTTAACGCTTAAGTATGTGGTAATTTGTCTTAGTAGCAAGAGGAAACTACTATATTCACTATCACATAGACTGCATGGCTAATTTTATTGTGTCCAGAATCTCCACGTTGAGTGTCTTAAATTCTCTTACAATTGATTTGGGGGCAGTTCTGAAATAGGCGCTTAAGCGCTGCCTAGGGGTCCATGAGATGTCAGCATAGGGGAAGATAATTAGCATGTGTTTTAAGTATTAATAGATCCTAGTCCAAGGCCACTCAAAGTGCTGCTCATCATGTAAGGACATTAGTTGGTATGCTGCAGAGCCCAGAGGATGTCACGGTGAACTCACTGATAAAGGCCGATTTGGCTGTCTTCCACTCCCTGGATGAAGATGAGGTTAAAGCTATCCCAGACATCTTATTTCATGAACAACAGTATGACACAGAAGGCCCTAAATCCTGGTGCTCAGGGGAACTGGTAATGGTCCCAAAGGATGACTGCACTGTGTGGCCAGTGATTCCTGGCAGAGATTTGACCATCATTATTTTTCTTTATGAAGAACAGTAGGGTGCCCATGTGTATAGGTAAGGACTGACATCACTTTCAAAAGCCGGAGTCAATAATTTGTTTTGAGTAGTGAATCTGTTTGGTGAGTCAACAGTCTATAGACTATAGATGGATTGTAAAGCATGATGCAATTCGAAGACTAAGAAAAATGAACTTACCTACATTCATGGCGTTTCACATGGAGTTTCAAGAAGGAATTTCAGAATTATAAAACCTGTTGAGTTTTCAGTAGATTCTGGGGTTTGAAATTCCTCATTTAGACCAGAAAGTGGGTAGACCTAGAACCATATTTAAAGAGAATGGTCTGGGCCGGGTGTAGTAGGTCATGCCTGTAATTCCAGCAGTTTGGGATGCTGAGGCAGGTGGATCATGAGGTCAGGAGATGGAGACCATCTGGCCAATATGGTGAAACCCCACCTCTACTAAAAAATACAAAAATTAGCCAGGCATAGTGGCGTGCACCTGTAGTCCCAGCTACTCAGGAGGCTGAGGGAGGAGAACTGCTTGAACCTGGGAGGCAGAGGCTGCAGTGAGCCGAAATTTTGCGACTGGACTCGAGCCTGGGCAACAGAGTCAGACTCCATCTAAAAAAAAAAAAAAAAAAAAGAGAGAGAGAGGAGAGAGAGAATGGTGTGTGATGTGAAGATAGAGATTTTGGAGTTTGGAGAGTCCTTGAAGCAATAGTTCAGAGCGTGGAAGTCATTTTTTGAGCATCCTAGAGTCCATGGGTAGGTACGAATTTGTTGAGCCAATTTGGACAGTCTAGGAGTAAAGGAGTGCCATTAAATGATGTAGTAGGGAATTATTGAGAAAGAACAGGTGTTGGAAAGAAGATAATGAATTCATTTTGGAAATTTAAAGTCTGTGGGACTCCAGGAGGAAGTGCCCAGTCAGTAATGGAAGATATAGGATTGGTACTCAGGAGAAAGGCTGAAGATATTAGTGTAAGAGTCATTGGCATGAAGGTGAGTGTTGAAGCCATCGCTGTGTATGAAATGTACCAGGGAGAGTAGTTACAAAATGAAGAAGCTGAGGATGGAAGTTGTCAAGGAAGATCTGTGGTGGGTTTCTAGATACTCATCTCCTTCTCTGGAGTTGGCTGCAGGCACTGAAATCCCCAAGGCTTAGGCATTGATTTTTCAGCAAATACACTCCTTGAATGGGTTAGGAATCTGAGTATATTTGTTACAAATTTCTCTGTAGTGAGGGTGCTGGTTTTTGTGATTCTTATCATCTCTGATGATAAACCTCAAGTTCCTCCTCCCTTGGGAGCTGATATATTACTTTATTTCATGATATAGAAAATCCCAAATAAATATCCCAACTTAATGTAGGTGTATTTATAGAAGGAAAATCAATCATTTATAAAAGGACACTGTTTACATAGTTTCTCTGAGAGACACTTGCCTTATTTTTGAACAACCAAATTAACAAAAAGGATAAAAATATTCAGGGGTCAAAATTGGTTGTCTTTGGAATGAGTCTCATCACTTATTTTAAATGTCTTGATATGTGACTTTTATTTACTTGAAGGTAGATCCTGAAAAATAACAGTAGACATAGTAAGAATAGTAGTAAACCTTTATATGGAGTTCACGTCTCTAAATATCTTCCGTACATTAATTCAGTTGTCTTTACAACAACATTAGAAGACAGATACTACTATGACCTTCATTTTATAGCTGAGAAAAATGAAACATAGAAAGTTTAAATAAGGTGCCCAGGTTCACTCAGCTAAGTGTCGGAAGTGAGATATAAACCCAGCTTGTAAGACTCTAGAGTCTATGGTGTCAATACTGTGCTATGTATCCTCTATCTTGACTTGTCATCTCTAGATTGAGTTCATTATGAATTGACAAATCCACAAGCAAATAAAATGTAGGCTAATAATTTGAAAACATACACTTTCACATGCCTGAATTTAACCAGGATGTTCCGAATTGTGTGTGTGGAAACACATTAGACAGTATTATAATAATACACCTATCAAAACTTACTAGATGCCAGAATTTGTTGAAATTGCTTTGCAAGTATTAGCTATTTAATCCTTACAACAGGCTGGGCATGGTGGCTCACGCCTATAATCCCAGCACTTTGGGAGGCTGAGGCGGGTGGATGATGAGGTCAAGAGATCAAGACCATCCTGGTCAACATGGTGAAATCCCATCTCTACTAAAAATACAAAAATTAGCTGGGCATGGTGGCATGCGCCTGTAGTCCCAGCTACTCAGGAGGCTGAGGCAGGAGAATTGCTTGAATCTAGGAGGCAGAGATTGTGGTGAGCCAAGATCGCGCCATTGCACTCCAGCCTGGGTAACAAAAGCGAAACTCCATCTCAAAAAAAAAAAATCCTTACAACACTGAGGTCATCATTTTATAGATGAGAAATTCAAGTCATAAGGGTTAAGTGGCTATAATAATGTTATGAATTATTAGATAATATGCTATATTATCTAATTATAAAATTATATATTTTTAAAATACTTTGAAATATTTAAAGCAAATGAAAAATATCGCACACTACTTATTGTTTATTCTAAGGATTCAAGACACATGATTAATAAGCAGACATACCTTTTATTAAAAGTTTCAAATCTCAGAGTCTTGAGGATCTTTTAAAGTATTTATTTTCAATAGAAACTTGATACTGAAGTTAAAATGCAACAATTCCTAAAGCTAAATTTAAGTGGTATACCTATAGTAAGTCTAGAAGGCCCTAAGAAATACAGGCATGCCTCTCCTGTAATCTCAGCTACTTGGGAGGCTGAGGCAGGAGAATCACTTGAATCCGGGAGGTGGAGGTTGTGGCGAGCCAAGATTGTGCCATTGCACTCCAGCCTGGGCAACAGAAGTGAAATTCTGTCTCAAAAAAACAAACAAACAAACAAACAGGTGTGCCTCAAAAATGTTTCAGGTTTGGTTCCAGACCACTGCAACAAAGCACATATTGCAATAAAATGAGTCATATGAATTTTTTGGTTTTCAGTGCATATGAAAGTTACGTTTACACTATTCTATGGTCTGTTTGTGTAATAGCATTGTGTATAAAAACAATGTACATACGTTAATTTATTGCTAAAAATGCTACCAATCTTCTGAGCTTTCATTCAGCAAGTCTTAATAATTTTACTAGTGAAGAGTCTTGCCTCAGTATTGATGGCTACTGATTGATCACGGTGGTGGTTGCTAAAGGTTAAGGTGGCTTTGACAATTTGGTAACATAAGAGACCAATAAAATTTGCAACATTGATGGATTCTTCCTTTAACAAAGGACTTTTCTGTAGCATATGATGCCATTTGATATCGTTTTACCCACAGGAGAACTCCTTTCAAAACTGGAGTCACTCCTCTGAAACCCAACTGCTGCTTTATCAACTAAGCTTATGTAACATTCTAAGTCCTTTGTTTTCACTTAAACAATGTTCACAGTATTCTCACCAGGAGTAGATTCCATCTCAAGAAACCACTTTCTTTGTTTATCTATAAGAAGCAACTTTTCATCCATTCAAATTTTATGACATTGCAGCAATTTGGTTACATCTTCAGGCTCTACTTCTAACTCTAGTTCTCTTGCTACCTCCACCATATCTGTGGTTACTTCCTCCATCAAAGTCTTGAACCCCCAAAGTCATCCATGAGAGTCAGAATAAACTTCTTCCAAACTCCTGTTCACTTTGACATTTTTGACCTCCTATGAATCACAAATGTTCTTAATGGCATCTAGAATAGTAAATCCTTTCCAGAAGCTTTTAATTTACTTTGCCCAGCTCCATCAGAGGAGTCATTATGTATGGCAACTATAGCTTTACAAACTGTATTTCTTAAATAATAGGACTTAAAAGGCAAAATTACTCTTTGGTACATGGGCTGTAAAATGGTTGTGTTAGCAGGCATGACAACAACACTAATCTCCTTGTATATCTGTATCAGGCTCTTGGATGACCAAGTGAATTGTCAATGAGTAATATTTTGGAATATTGATTTTTTTTTTAGCAGTAGGACTTAACAGTGGGCTTAACATATTAGATAAATCACACTGTTAACAAAAGTGCTATTATCCAGACTTTATTGTTCTATTTACAGGGCACAGGCAGGACAGATTTAGCATATACCTTAAGGGCCCTAGAATTTGCAGAATGGTAAATGAGCATTGGCTTCAGCTTAAAGTTACCAGCTGTAATAGCTCCTAGCAAGACTTTCAGCCCATCCTTTGACGCTTTGAAGCCAGGCATTGATTTCTCCCTAGCTATGAAAGTCCTAGATGGTATCTTCTTCCATCTTCATCAATGCAGATGAAGGTTGTTTTATCTACATTGAAAATTTGTTGTTTAGTGTAGCCACCTTCCTCAATTACCTTAGTTAAATCTTGACAACTTCCTGCAGGGTCCACATCAGCACTGGCTACTTCACTTTGTACTTTTATGTTATGAAATGGCTTCTTTCCTTAAACCTCACAAACTAAACTCTGTTAGTTTCAAACTTTTCTTCTGCAGCTTTCTCATCTCTCTCAGCCTTCACCGAATTGAAGAGAATTAGGCCCTTCATCTGGATTAGGCTCTGGCTTAAGGGAATGTTGTGGTTGGTTTGATCTTCTACCCAGACCACTGAAACTTTCTCCATATAAACAATGAGATTGTGACATTTTCTTATTATTTACATGTTCACTGGGGTAGTGCTTTTAATTTCCTTTAGGAACTTTTCCTTTGCATTCACTACCTGGCTATTTAGTGCAAGAGGCCTAGATTTTGGCTTATCTCGGCTTTTGACATGCTTAATCATTTATTAATTACTTAGCTTAATCATTTCTAGCTTTTGATTTAAGATGAGAGAAGTGTGCCTCTTCCTTTTACTTGAACACTTAGAGGCCATTGTGGAGTTATTATTGGCCTAATTTAAGTATTAGCATGTCTCAGGAAATAAAGAGGCCTGTGGAGAGGGGGTAAGATGGACGGGGGAATGGCGAGTTGGTAGAACAGTCACAACACACACAACATTTATCCATTAAGTTTGCCGTCTTATAAGAGTGTGGTTTTTGCACCTCAAAACAATTAAAATAGTAACATCAAAGATCAATAATCACAGATTAACATCGCAGACAAAATAATAACGAAAAAATTTGAACTATTGTGAGAATTACCAAAATACGACACGGAGACATGAAGTGAGCCCATGTTGTTGGAAAAATGGAGCCAATAGACTTGCTTGATGCTGGGTTGTCACAAACTTTCAATTTGTAAAAAATGCAATCCCTGCAAAGTACAATAAAGTGAAGCACAATTATGCCTGTCAACAATTTGCTTTGACAAAATATGAAATATCTGTTGAGTAACCATAGCATATTAAACTTTCTCCCCATATTAATGTCAGAGTGTTCAGGTTTTAACTCACAACTTACTTCGCTTACTTGTAAATCCACAAGTTTTCCCAGTGAATGTATGACTAGCGTTTGGAGAAGTTGATAAGCTCTTAGTGAATTGTAATAATCTCATTCTCATGATTAATTGAGGCAAGTATGTATTGTCATAGAGGCTTGGTTTTTCAAGTTTGTCGTTGTTGTTGTCACTATATTTGTTTTTGTTTTTCAATTCCTTGTTTTACTAACTGAGCAAACATTTTATAGCTTTTAGGGAGTAATGAACTCCTCATCACTGAGATACTCAGGCAGAGGCTGGACTGCTATATCCAGTGAGATTACTCTTAGCAGCTCCTACCAATCATGAGTTTTATTGTTGTGCTCAGATGCTTATGTAATATAAATATGATATTATTTATAGTACCGTAAGAGTTCAAACATCTCTTCTCAGTGGATTAAATCAATTACTGCTCATCTACTGATGAACAGTAGACAGTCCCAGGGAGTGGGGTGTTCCTGACACTGGTTTCAAATCATCCTCTGGTCTGTAGTTTTCAGGATTGGGAATTCTCTGATTAAATCTTTGCATTTGTAAGAAACACAGGAATTTTTTAGTGTTGGTCATCCTACACACCCAGTGAAAAGATTAGCTCTCCATCTCAGCTCCCCTGGAGCTCTCTTCTGTGCTCTAAGACGGCAGAAATAGCGAAAATATGCCCCTCTCTGTAACTTACGTTTCAAATTAGACACTCTGTGAATGGCTGATTGTTGAAGCTCATTAGTATAACTTTGGTCAGGCCACCTAAATTGTCATCGTTTCTTGACTCTTTTCCTAATTTATGCAAACTTGCATCTTTATTGCATTTTCTGTTTATCTTAATCAATCACTGTGTTTCTGACTGTTGAGTATTGACATTGAGTACTCTTCCGTGGACCAAAGTCAGCCCACCTTGTAAGCAATGGTCTCCAACTTTAGTCATCTGCAGAGTCCTTCCCCTTTGGAGACTTGTGTATACCCAACAACCTTAGACATCCACAAAAACAACTAAGCCTAGGAGCAGACAACTTCTATCCTATTGTAAACATTCATGTAGTCATTAATTCCACAGCGGGCACTGAGCACTTGTTTTATGTCAGGTTCATTTTAGGGACTAGAGTAACAGAGGTGAAAAGACGCATTTCCCAGCCTCAAGAAGCCCACTGCCATAGTGCTGATCATGCTGCTCTGTGGTTCTACGATCCAAATTGTGATTTCTTGCTTTTTTTGAATTCTGCTCCTTACCAGTTTCCCTCAAGGCCAGTCTGAGTACTCTCCGTGTTCTTCCCATGGTTACATGCTAGCAGACCTCACTACCTCAGTCTCTCTCTCTCTCTCTCATTTTTCTTTTGAGGCAAGGTCTGGCTCTATCATCCAGGCTGGAGTGCAGTGGCACAATCTCAGCTCACTGCAACCTCTGCCTTCCGGGCTCAAGTCATCTTCCCACCTCTGCCTCCCAAATAGCTGGGACTACTGGCATGCACCACCATATCTGGCTAAGTTGTATTTTTTATAGAGATGGGGTTTTGCCATGTTGCCCAGGCTGGTCTTGAACTTGTGAGCTCAAGCAATCCACCTGCCTTGGCCTCCCAAAGTGCTGGGATTACACAAACCGCTCTGATGTATTGATTGCCTGGATTTCAGTATACCAACCACAGCCCATGTGCTTACTTAGACTTCACACATGGACTTTTTCTTCCATTTGGGCTGGTTTCCTTGGAGACAGAGATTCTTGGACTTCATATCACACCTTCCCTTTTCTTTTGACTTACCAACCTACACTGCCCTGTGCTTTGGCACCAAAGCTACGGTCCCAATAATGCACCACTTTCTTAGTAACAACCCATGCTCTGATTGAAAATGCTTTCTTAAACGCTGTGCCTTCTGGCTTTCCCACCGCTTCCTGCAGTTCACAGGTCCCCTGATATTCTGCTTGCCGTTTCCCAAACCTGATATTAACAGCAATTGCCTCTGGGATACAAGAAAACAGAAAGAGAACTAGCAGCTCTTCAGGGCAAAGTTATGCCTCCAGGTCAGAGGGAAGGCAATAGGCTTGAATAATCTTGCAATATTCCACTGCAACAAAACTGGACAAAAAACATCTGACAGTGTCAGATTTAGGTATCAAAAATGCCATTAATAATTTATGTTATTTCTACTCACTAAGGAGCAATGGTGCTTATTAGGAAACCTTAGAAATGTCATAATATAGACATGTAAATTGTATGAAATCTGGGCATAGCCAACAGGCATAAAAAAGAGGAATATTGTAGTGAGATTCAACTTTTGTAGCCCAGCTGCCTATTTTTTAAAAAGTGCCTGCACTGGAATGAATGGTTCATTTTACTTACACATACATTTACTAGTAGATTTTGTGAAGAACAACCCTCCTTGCCTGCTTCCGAAAACAAAAGCACCAAGGCAGTTGTTTGACATATTTCATCACAATTAATATCAAGGTGAATCTTGTGTTATTCAAAAGGTCATGTGTTATAGGCAGTCTCCAGCTCACAAATGAGTTTTGTTTACAAAACATCATTTGTAGGATTTGTAAGAAATATACATAAAATTAACTTAAAATGGATCATAGACCTAAATGCACAAGCTACAACTATGCAACTCTTAGGAAAAAAAATACTAGTGTAGCAGCTCTTCAGGGCAAAGTTACAACTCCAGGTCAGAGGGAAGGCTCCTGGGTCTCCACAAGTGTCTGAGTGGCTGCTCTGCCAAGACTCCACATAGCTCTGTGTGTCAGACTGAGATTTATTAGAAATAAATCTCTATGATCTTGGGTTTGGCAATTGACTTTTTAGGTGTAACACAAAAAACACATACAACAAGAGAACAAATGAATAAATTTGGCTTCGTAAAATTAAGATATTTTGTGCTTTAAAGGACATCATCAAGAAAGTGAAAAAGCAGTCAACAGAATGAGAAAATATATTTGCAAATGTATATATGTTAATGGACTTGTATCTAGACTATTATATAAAGAATTGTTACAACTCTATAACAAAAGGTCAAATTTCTCTATTCAAAAATGAGCAAAGTTCTAATAGACATGTCACCAAAGAAGACACAAAAATTGAGGAGGTGGTCAAGATGGCCGACCAGAAGCAGCTAGTGCACATGGCGCTCATGGAGAGGAATAGAAGAGGCAAGTAAATACAGCATCTTCCACAGCACCTTCAACTGAAACATCTACGTACTAGCACTGGGACTAATCAAGGAAACGACCCACAGAGAATGGAGAAAAGCAAGGCAGGACGGTGGCCCACCCAAGAAGATCATAGAGCCAAGAGAGCCTTTCCCGCCTACGGAAGTAGTGAGTGAATGTGCAACCCTGGGATCATGCTTCTCCCATGGATCTTTGCAACTCTCAGATCAGGAGATCCCTTTACGAACCCACTCCACCAGGCCTTTCAGTCCAACACACAGAGTTACATGGAGTCTTGGCAGAGCAGCCATTCAGCATTTACAGGGACCTGGAAGCCTTAGATACTCAGGCTCTTTGGGCTTCCTAGCAAAAGTAGTTGAAACTCCAGCAAAGCGGGAGGTTAGACCCCCATATATACCCCTAGGAAGGAGGCTGAATCCAGGGGGCTGATAAGCTACAGTCTGCAGGCCCCACATCCACAGCCACCTCACAGGATAAGACCCACTGGCTTGGAATTCCAATCAGCCACTGGTAGTAGTTTTGCACCTCCCTGGGACAGAGCTCCCCAGGGAAGGGGCAGGCCACCATTTTTGCTATTTGGGTGACTTAGCTTTTCCAGCCTTTGGGCTTTGGAGAGTCCAAGCTGACCGGGGTCTGAAGCAGACCCCAACACAACACAGCTTCCCTACAAAAACATGACCAGTCTGCATTTTCCAGCAGGTCCCCAGTCCCATTCCTCAGCACCAGGTAAGGCCTCCCAACCAGGGTCTCCAGATGCCCTTACCAGTGTTCTCTGGCTGACAGAGATTTCAAACCTTGCTGGGACGGAGATCCCAGTGGGAGGGGCAGACCACTACCTTTGTTGTTTGGGTGGCTTTGGAATGTCTAAGGTGACTGGAAGCTGAAGCAGAGCCCCAGAACAGCACAAATGCTCTATGAAAACATAGCCAGTCTGCTTTTTAAAGTAGGTTCCTGATCCTGTTCCTCCTCGCTGGTGGGACCTCCTGACCAGGGTCTCCAACCACCTCCTATAGTACATTTGGACTGGCAACAGGCCCACACCTTCCTAGGATGGAGCTTCCAGAGGCAGGGGCAGGCTACCATCTTTGCTGTATTGCGGCCTTCACTGATGATACCTCCAGGTACTGAAAAATTCAAGACAACTGGGAACTGGAGAGGGACTCCAACATACCACAGCAGCCCTATGGAAAACTGGCTAGACTTAATGGGTTCCCATTCCCATATCTCCTCACTGGGCAGGTTCTCCAGGCCTGGGCCTCCAGCCACCTGCTGCCAGAGCTATTGAGTCAGTAGCAACTTAGCAACTTTCTGAACAGAGCCTCCAGGGGCAACTGAAAGCTTCTCTGTCACTGTGTCTGCAGTGGAACTGCCCTTGCTGCCCTCAGACTAATGAAGGAACAAAGACCTTAAGTGCTTTATCCACATCTCCAACAAGCTGCAGTCATTTAAGGAGAGGAGCCCAGTTCATCTTCCATCTTTCAACTGGAGGCCTCAGGAGACAAGCAGAAGACCCTTGGTCAAAATCACTACTAAGATCCCTTCCTCTGCTGCCTCTGAGTTGGGGAAGGAGCGTAAATGCTGAAATCATCCCAGAGCTACGGTGGGCAGTCCAGGAGTGGCAAGCCGTGATCTACAGCCAGCACTCAAGCGGCAGAGGAACCCACACTTTCAGAGGATTGAAGGAAATATAGCTGCAACTGTGGGGAAACATAGGGGAGCTACACAACTGAACAAGTCTACCAGCTCATCAATAAGCCCTAATGCCACCTACTGGATCACACCACAAAGCTTCAACATCAAAAATACCTCATGAACATACCCACCTCTGAAACCAGAGACAAAAAAATCAGCTTCAAATAGAGACCCTGCACAAGGCCTCAGCCAGGTGAAAACATCCAGAAGTCTATTGACTGTACTCAATCTATACTACAGTTAAAGGAACATCCATATGCAGAAATGAGAAAAAAACAATGCAAGAACTCTGGTAATTCAAATGGCCAGAGTTTTGTATGTCCTCCAAATGACTGTATCAGTCCTCCAACAAGAGTTTTTAACCAGGCTGAATTGGCTTGGATAATAGAAATAAAATTTAAAACATGGATGGGAATGAAGATCATTGAGATTTGAGAGAACAGCAAAACCCAATCCAGGGAAAGTAAGAATCACAATAAAGCAACATAGGAACTGAAGGATGAAATAGGTGGTATAAAAAAGAACCTAATTGGTCTGATAGAGCTGATCAACACAATACAAGAATTTCACAATGCAATCACAAGTATTAACAGCAGAATAAACCAAACTGAGGAAAGAATCTCAGAATTTGAAGATAGTTCTCTGAAATAAGACAGACAAAAATAAAGAAAAAAGAAAAGAAATGAATGAACAAAACCTCCAAGAAGTATGGGATTATGTAAAGAGGCCAAATCTACAAATCACTGGCATTTCTGAAAGGAAGAGGGAGAAAGCAAACAACTTGGAAAACATATTTTAGGATATCATTCATGAAAACCTCCCCAATCTTGCTGGAGGGGCCAATAGTCAAATTCAGGAAATTCAGAGAATTTCTGCAAGATTCTATACAAGAAGATTATCTCCCAGACACATAATTGCTAGATTTTCCCACGTTAAAATGCCAGAAAGAATGTTAAAGGCAGCTAGAGAGGAAAGGGCAGGTTACTGACAAAGGGAACACTATCAGGCCAACAGGAGATATCTCAGCTAAAACCCTATAAGCCAGAAGAGATTGGGGAACCTATATTCAACATTTTTAAAGAAAAAAAATCTTCAACCAAGACTTTCATATCTAGCCAAACTAAGCTTCCTAAGCAAAGGAGATTAAGATCCTTTTCAGATAGGCATATGTTGAGAAAGTTCATTGCCACCAGACCTGCATTACGAAAGATTTTGAAAGGAGCATTAAACATCAAAAGGAAAGATCATTACCAACTAATACAAAAACAGTTTTAAACACATAGACCAATGTCATTGTAAAGCAACAACAGAAACAAGTCAACACAATAATCGGCTAACAACACAATTAAAGAATCAAATTCATATATATCAATAATAACCTTCAATGTAAATGAGCTAAACACCCCTACTTAAAAGGCAAAGAGTGACAAGCTGGATAAAAAAGCAAAACCCAGTGGTACGCTTGTCTTGAAGAGATCCATCTCACAGGAAATGATACCTATAGGCTCAAAAGGATGGAGGAAAATCTACTAAGCAAGTGGAAATCAGAAAAAAGCAGGGGTTACAATCCTAAAGTCAGGCAGAACAGATTTCAAACCAACAAAAGATAAAAAAAGACAAAGAAGGGCATTACATAATGGTTAAAGGGTTCAATTCAACAAGAAGACCTAACTATTCTAAATATATATGCAACCAACACAGGAGCATCTGGATTTATAAAGGAAGTTGTTAGAGACCTATGAAGAGACGTAGACTCCACACAGTATCAGTGGGAGACTTCAACACTCCACTGACAATATTAGACAGATCATTGAGGCAGAAAACTAACAAACATATTCAAGACCTGACCTCAATGTTGGACCAGATAAATCTGACAGACCTCTATACAACTCTCCACCCCAAAACAACAGAATATACATTCTTCTCATTGCCACATGGCACATACTCTAAAACTGGCCACTCAGTTGGACACAAAACAATCCTCAGCAAATTCAAAAGAACTGAAATCATACCAAACACACTCTTGGACCAGTGTGCGATAAAAATAGAAATCAAGACTAAGAAAATTGCTCAAAACCATGCAATTACATGGAAATAAAGTAACATGCTCCTCCTCCTCAATGACTTTTGGGTAAATAACAAAATTAGGCAGAAATCAACAAGTTCTTAGAAACTAACGAGAACAAAGACACAATATGACAGAATCTCTGGGGCATGGCTAGGGCAGTATTAAGAGGGAAATTCATAGCACTAAATGCCTGCATTGAAAACTTAGAAATACCTCAAATTAATAACTTCACATCACAAGAGACAGATTTAGAGAATCAAAAATAAATCAACCTCAAAGCTAACAGAAGACAAGAAAAAAACAAAGTCAGAACTGGACTGAAGGAAATTGAGTATAAAATAAATTCAAAAGATCAATGAATCCAGGAGATGGTTTTTTCTTTTTTCAAAAAACCGATAAAAATCTATGAAACTAATACAATGAAAAACTAATGAAATGAAACTAATAAAAATTTTTAAAAATGAATAAAGAAGAAAAGAGAGAAGATCCAAACACACACAATTAGAAGTAATGAAGAGACTGTTACCACTGATCCCACAGAAATAAAAATAAACACTAGAAACTACTGAACACCTCTATGCACACAAACTAAAAAATCTAGAAGAGATGGATAAATTCCTGGACAAATACATCATCCCAGGAGTGAACCAGGAAGAAATTCATTTTCTAAACATACCAATAACAAACTCTGTAATTGAATCAGTGATAAATAGCTTACCAACCGAAAAAAGCTCAGAACCAGATGGATTCACAACCGAGTCTACCAAATATACAAAGAAGAGCTGATAGCATTCTTGCAGAAACTATTCCAAAAAAAATTGAGAAGGGAGGACTCTTCCTCAACCCATTCTATAAGGCCAGCATCATCCTGACACCAAAACCTGGCCAAGAGACAACAAAAAATAAAACTTCAGACCAATATCCCTGATGAACATTGATGTAAAAATCCTCAACAAAATACTTGCAAACTTAATCCAGCAGCACATCAAAAGCAAATCCATCACAATCAAGTAGGCATCATCTCTGGGATGCAAGGTTTGTTCAACATACACAAATCAATAAATGTGATTCATCATATAAACAGAAATAAAGACAAAAACTATATGATTATCTCAATAGACACAGAAATGGCTTTCAATAAAATTCAACACTCTTTTATGTTAAAAACTCTCAATAAACTAGGTATTGAAGGAACATACCTCAAAATAAGAAACATTTGTAGCAAACCCACAGTCAACAGTATACTGAATGGGCAAAAGCTGGGAGCATTTCCCTTGAAAACCAGTACAAGACAAGGGTGTCCTCTCTCACCATTCCTATTCAACATAGGAAGTCCTAGCCAGAATAATCGGGCAAGAGAAAAAAAGAAAGAGCATCCAAGTAGGAAGAGAGGAAGGCAAGTTATTGCTATTTGTAGACAACATGATTATATATCTGAGAAACCCCTAGCCTCTGCCCAAAAGCTCCTTCAGCTAATAAACAACTTCAGCAAAGTTGCAGAATATAAAAACAATGCACAAAAATTACTAGCATTCCTGTACACCAATAACAGCCATGCTGAGAGCTAACTCAGAAAGGCAATCACATTCACAATTGCAACAAAAAGAATAAAATAGCTAGGAATACAGCTAACCAGGGAGGTGAAAGATCTCTGTAATGAGAATTACAAAACACTGCTCAAATAAATCAGAGAAGACACAAACAAATGGAAAAACATTTCATGCTAATGGATAGTAAGAATAAATGTCAGTAAAATGTCCATACTGCCCAAAGCAATTTACAAATTCAGTATTATTCCTATCAAACTACCAACACACCATTTTTCACAAAAGTAGAACAATTTAAAAATGTATATGGAGCCAAAAAAGAGCCTGAATAGCCAAGGGAGTCCTAAGCAAGAAGAACAAAGCTAGAGGCATCACATTACCTGAATTCAAACTATACTACAGGGCTACAGTAACCAAAACAGCATGATACGAACACAAAAATAGGCACATAGACCAATGAAACAGAATAGAGAGCCCAGAAATAAGGTTACACACCTACGACTATGTGATCTTTGACAAAGCAAACAAAAACAAACAATGGGGAAAAGATTATCTCTATTCAATAAATGGTGCTGGGATAACTGGCTAGCAATTTGCAAAAGACTGAAGCTGGACCCCTTTCTTACGCTACCTACAAAAATCGATTCAAGATGGATTAAAGACTTGAATGTAAAACCCAACTATAAAAACGCTGGAAGACAACCTAAGCAATACTATCCTGGAATAGGAATGGGCAAAGATTTCGTGACAAAGATACCAAAAGCAATCTCAACAAAAGCAAAAATTGGCAAATAGGATCTAATTAAATTTATGAGCTTCTGCACAGCACACGAACCTATCAAGAGTAAATAGACCTCCTTCAGAATGGGAGAAAACTTTTGCAAACTGTGCATCTGACAAAGGTCTGATATCCAGAACTTAAATCTACAAGAGAAAAACAACCTGATCGAGAAGTGGGCAAAGAACATGAACAGATAATTTTCAAAAGAAGACATAGTTTGTGGCCAACAAGCATATGAAAAAAACCTCAATGGTCATCTTTGCTGTCAAATTTATGAACATACAGCTGTTTGTAGTATTTCATAATTATCCTTTTAATGTGAAATCAGTATTGATTGCTCCTGTCTTATTCCTGATATTTACAATTTGTGTCTTCTTTTTTTCCTTAGTCAGCCTGCCTAGATGTTTATCAATCTTATTGCTCTTTTTAAAGAACTGGTTTGTTTTCACAGATTTTTCTCTATTGTTTCAATTTCATTGATTTTTTTTTCCAGGGCCCTCAGGTGACAGGTTTTCGTATTTGTTCTTGTCCCTGCAGATTACAGCTTTTGTTCTGTAGGAAAAATACAGAAGATGGTTCTGGAAGGCATTTTGGCTTCCTGCTGCCTTTCCCTTCCCTCTTCCCCTGAATAGTACTGCTATATTATTATTATTATTATTATAGCACTATTTTGGAAGCATTCTCAGAATTCTTTCTGGTTTTCCTTGTGAGCATCTGGTAGTTTATGAAGAGAAAACAAGAAGGTACAAACCCTCTTATGTCTCTGGTCCTCAGGGACTTTTCACTCTTATGATAGCCTACACTTAGTATTTAGCAATTCATTAAACATTTTTTATCAGAGTCTTCCAGTTTTTTTTGTTTGTTTGTTTTGAGACAGTCTCGCTCTGTCACCCAGGCTGGAGTACAGTGGTGTGATCTCTGCTTGCTGCAACTTCTGCCTCTACCTCCGGGGTTAAAGTGATTCTCCTGCTTCAGCCTCATGCATAGCTGGAATTACAGGTGTGTGCTGCCACACCAGCTAACTTTTGTACTTCCAGTAGAGATGTGGTTTTGCCATGTTGGCCCAGCTGGTCTTGAACTCCTGACCTCAAGTGATCCACCCGCCTCGACCTCCCAAAGTGCTGGGATTACAGGTATGAGCCACCGTGCCCAGCCTATCTGAGTCTTCTTATCAGTTCATATGGGATCTAATGGCTTCTGTCCGAAGGGGGAAAGAATGCATGGGTCCTTATATTTGCCTATCTCTCCCCAGGTTTTGATTTAGTTGTTTGTCTTGCAACCTCCATTTCTTAATAGGTTCAAGAAAAGTCATTAATTAGCAATTTTTTTTTGCTTTTTTGGTTGTTATAGTAAAAGCAACACACTTTCCAGCTCTCTATATGTCTAAGCTGAAATTCAAAATCTATACGACTACTTTTGAAAACTCATTTCTAATAAAGTTAAACAATTCCACTCCTGGGCATATTCTTAAGAGTACATAGTTCATTTTTTAAAAGTGTATGAGAATTCATAATTACTCAAATAGAATGGATAAATTTTGGTACCTCATATAGTAATTTCAGTACCTCATATATAGTTATTTTCAAGAATACAAATTACAGATACATGTAATAATATTGATGAATCTAAAAAAATTTGTTGAGTGAAAGAAGCTAACACAGAAGAATATATACGGTATGTTTCATTTAAATGAAGTTTAGTAATAGGCAAAACTAATGGTGATCAAGTAAAAATAGAGGTTACTTCTGGGTGTTGAAGGTGGTATTATGTGGAAAGGAGCGTAGAGGAATTTGGGGGCATCATGTAAATTTTTCCTATTTTGATTTTGGTAGTTTATATACATGTTATGTTTTATCAACCTATATAGTGAAGATTTTTGCATTTTACTCAATGTGAATTATAATTAGATTTAGAAAAATAAGGAAAGAGATAAAATTAAGAGGCATTTTTCTTCTTTTGTGGAAGTTTCTACTTTTTATTTTTCATTTTAAGTTCTGGGGTACATATGCAGATCTTGCAGGACTGTTACATAGGTATACATATGCCATGGTGGTTTGCTGAATAAGAGGCATTTTTCAATGCGATTTTCATCTCAGGATTGGTCAAAAACAGACCTAAATGTTTTTTAGGTTACTAAGACAAGTATTTTTCTACTTTTCATCTTTCTGCTCTTGTTTACCATAATTATTGCTCAGCACACATCACCTTTTACAAATCATATCAAGTCATTTCATGATAACAATCTGTTTGGAAGAGTAAATGTGACTGGTGGGCACATGGGGCCTCGATCCCAGATACAAAGCCATGTTCACAAGGGATGTATGTGTGTTTGTGTGAGTATGTGTGTGTATTTTATTGTAAGAGGCCATGTCTGACAACATTGTCCTGTAGGTAATAGGATAGCAGGTTGGCATCCCAGGCCACTTCGTTGTCGGAAATCACAAGTAAAATAGTGTGGACCCACTCAGCCAAGGCCAGACAAGCTTGGAGGATTTATATTGGCCAGATTGCTACAAGAAAAAGATCCCTGAGGTCTCTGGAACACTAGTGAACTTATCCGAGAGCTTCATTACTACTAGAGGAGGAAACATTGCCAGATTCTGAGTTCTGGAAGCCCCTTACCCTACAGCTGCATTGTCTGTTCCCAGGGATTCCTACCAGGTTGCAAGAAGCTAGTGAGACAATCCTAATTAGTTGCTGCCAAGCTCTACAAGATTAATTTCGAGGAGCCTGGTGATTTGTACTTTAAGCACAACCTCATTAGCTACTCAAGAGGAAGTGGCAGGGCATTGGCTGCTCTGGGGCACAGAACTAGGCTGTATGAAGCTGTAGCAGGCCTGCCTTTTCAGTTAAGGTCCTTGTGGACAAAAATAACTGAGTCCTCCTGCAATAGGGACCTCAGCAAATATTCTCCTTCCCTCACGGCCAGCAGAGAGCCCAGAGGTCTGCCTGGAAGCCAGGCTTTGGTGCAAGAATGGGCAAGAAGGGCTGCAGAGTCTACCTATTGTTGATAGTCCCTGTACCTCAGGTTAAAACACCGTTGTTTCATCCAAAAGAGTAGTTTGAGTGCTGAAAACAGATTAAAATGACACGGTCTACACCTGAAGATGTTTATGAGCTTGGAGAAAATCCCTGAAGCTCTAGTTCACAGAGAGGAAGCCATGTTTGAAGTACTTTGAAGTCCATGGGTGGTGAGGACATGTGAGGATGTGGAATCAGTTTGGGTGGTGGGATCATTAATTAAAGCAGGAAATGCCTGACATAGAGCAGGTCTTGGGGAGGAGATACTGCATTAGATTTGAATGATGTTGAATGTTAGATAACTGTGGGATCTCCACGCAGAAATTCCCCCCAGGCAGTTCCAAATACAGGATTTGTCCTCAGGAGACAGGCTAGAACTGCAGCTATGGATTTGGGAGTCATCCTGAAGACAAGTATTGCAGCAAAGCTGTACATAAATTCCATCAGGGAGAATAGATATAGCAAGTGGAGAGGAAGGCTAAGGTAGGAATCTTGTGCTCCTCAATGTTTACAGAAAATGTGATCAAGAGGTATCCAGGAAAGATTTGAAAATACCATCTTATCTAGGTCAGCTGTAGGCATTGTGATTCCATAAATAATAAGCATTTCCATTATTAGCCCCTTATGAGCAATGATTTATAGTAAATCAGCATTAGAACTGAGCTAAGAATCTGCATGTACTCCTAGAAATTTCTTGTTATGTGTGTATTTTACTGTTTTCTCTGTTAACTGTATAAACTTTGAGTCTTTTGAAAATTAGTGACATGTATTTTTTTTTAACTCCTCATATCAAAAAGGTAGATATGAAAATCTCTTTTGTAGGTAGGTGTTTAGATGTATTCACAGGAAGAAATAAAAGTCCTCATGGAAGGTGGTTCCTTAAGAGTTTACTTTGGGAAACTGATCCAAACACCACCCAGTCTGTGGATATCTAAATTAGAAAACCGAATATAAGTTTTCAGTGATTTTCTAAAATATGGTTTCTGAGGTTGCACACAACACTTATTATAAAGGTCTTGAAATGTGACTTCAAACTAGTTGAAATCAGTTCCTGATAAGATATTCATGGAGCATTAAAAACATCTCTTTCTATATGTCTCTATATAACTTTTTTCCTTAGTCTGACTGGCTAATCTAATTTCTTGTGGGCCGAGGGGTAAGATGGGATAAGTAGTCATGCGAATCTATGTTTTCGAATTCTTTTTTTTTTTTTGAGATAGGGTTTTGCTCTGTTGACTCCGTTGCCCAGGCTGTAGTGCAGTGGCGCAATCTCGGCTGTCTGCAGTTTCAACCTCCCAGGCTGTTGACCTCCCACTTCAGCCCTCTGAGTAGCTGGGATGACAGGCACACACTGCCACCACACCTGGCTAACTTTTTGTATTTTTCGCAGAGGCGGGGTTTGGACATGTTTCTCAGGCTGATCACAAACTCCTGGGCTCAGGTGATCTACCAACCTCAGCCTTCCAAAGTATTGGGATTACAAGGTGAGCCACTGTGCCTGGCCTTATTTTTTCTTATTCCTCATCATCCCTAATACAGTTTGGATATTTCACCCTCCAAATTTCATGTTGAAATTTGAACCCAGATGTTGGAAGCGTGGGCTAGTGGGAGGTTTGGGTCATGGGGCCAATCTCTCGCTAACAGCTTGCAGCCATCCTTCCAGTAATGAGTGAGTTCTCACTCTATTAGTTCACATGATGACTGATTGCTAACAAGCCTGGCATCTCCTCTTCTCTCTCTCTCTCTCTCGTTCTTTCTCTCTTGCCACTTTACATGCCAGCTCCATTTCCCCTTCTGTCCTAATTGGAAGCTTCCTGAGACCCTCACCAGAAGATGCTGGTGCCATGCCTCTTGTGCAGCCTGAAGAACTGTGAGCCAAATAAAACTTTTCTTTATGAACTACCCAGCATCAGGTATTCCTTTAGAGCAATGCAAAAAGGACTGGGACAATCACCACCATCATCACTAAAATTTATGATTTATAGTCACCACCTGTGCATGACACTTTCTGTAAAACAATATATGCTTGCTCCTTAGAATTTATATTCTGATTCCTAGGAACAGGCAGTCTCAATGTACACCCTCTCCTGTACAATAATGACTTTATTCTCCATGATCACATGGAGATAGATAGATTTCATAGAAAAAAATAATGTGAGGGTGAATTTTTTTAGACTGGTTATGTACCCAAAAACTGGTTTTAAAAAAAATCTTGCTTAGGCTGGGCGCAGTGGCTCATGCCTGTAATCTCAGCACTTTGGGAGGCCGACGCAGGCAGATCACGAGGTCAGGAGTTCGAGATCAGCCCAGACAACATGGTAAAACCCCATCTCTACTAAAAATACAAAAATTAACTGGGGCGTGGTGGCGCATGCCTGTAATCCTAACTACTTAGGAGGCTGAGGCAGGAGAATTGCTTGAACCTGGGAGGCAGAGGTTGCAGTGAGCCAAGATTGTGCCACTACACTCCAGCATGAGTGACACAGCAAGTCCGTCTCAGGAAAAAAAAAAAAAATCTTGCTTAATATAGTTTCAGTGTGTTTTTCTTTAATGAATTGATTTTAGTATAATGCATCCAATCAAAACCCAATGAGTTACTTTGAAAAGATGCAACATTTTTACATACCTGAATTCAAACAGTATTTTTCAAACTGACTAATGGGCAGGAACAAACATTAGATAATAATAGCTAACACTAATCAAATCTCTATTATGTGCTAACTTTTTGCATGTATTACATCTAAGCTTTTTACATGTATTAACTTATTTGATTCATATAATAACCTATAAGACAACGTGTCATCTCCATTTTGCAGATAAATAAACTGGGTCACAGAGCGTTTAAGTCATATAATAATTATTAATAGTGATACCTGGTAATATCTTATATTTGCAAACTGCTCTGTGGTCTTGAAAGCCCATGCATTTTTGTCTTTGATTCTGAGAATGCAAGGCGTGTGATTACTATGCCCGTAGAGCTTTCATTAAAAATTCCAAATCTCAAAGACTTCAGGAGCTTAAAGTATTTAAATTTCAATAGAAAGTTGGTACTGAAGTTAAGCATAAATAATTTTTAAATCTAAATATAAACTGTGGAAAATAAACAAGCCTAGGGGTCTTAAAAGAGGATTTTTATTTATTTTTTTTGCTTTGGCAATACATGAAATGTTTTGTTGACTAACCTTAAGGGGTTTGTTTCCTCAAAAGAAACAAAATGGGCATAAACTAAACTAGAGTAACTGATGTGATTGTGAAAATCCTTACAGCACATCGGGGAAACATCTACTTACATTTAATTTCAATAACACAAAGCAATGATTAAAATTTTTGAATCTAATTTTCATGTTGCCGGTAAATTGCTGATCTACTTAAACCACACACACGTGCTCATATGCACACACACACACAGAATACCAGAATGCAGGACAACTTCTCTAAAAGAAAACCCAAATTATTTCAGGTGCTTGTGGCGAAGTTAATTTATTGCCGTTTATATATGAGTTACTTTCACTAGACTTCTATTTGTATGCTTCCCTATAATATGAGTGCCTAGAACCAGATGAGCTATTCAGAGGTCATCATGCAGGCCAGTGCATTCCCAAACTTGAATGTACATGTAAATAACCTGCAGTTGCAATGAGTTTCCAGGCAATATCCACGCTGTTGACCCAGGGACCACCCTTGAGTGGCAAGCGTAGGCTTTTCCCACCTAAAAGAGCTACACTTGCCCCTAAAATTAGTAGGTTAAAGTCTTTCCTTAATACATTTGTCAAGAAAAAATTCTTCATTGTGTCTCAGAAATTTATTCCACCATTTAGTGTTTCTTTCATTCTTTTATATCCCACCTGTGCTGCTAGTGGAAAAAAGAAAGACAAATTACTACCTCTTATAACATGTAAGTGCCTTCCAGCTATAAAATTCTTCAAGCTATGAAATTCTTATTTTCTTTTGGCATTTTCCAATAATCTTTCTTTGATAGTGCCTAGTTTTCAATTTAAACCAATTTAGTTTCTCCATAGGGTCTAATACAGCTCTATAATAGGTATTATGAAGAGACTCAAAGGGGAGTAAGACCTAATTCCTGTCTTCTAATGGGAAGATAAACTATAATATGAGCAAGAGAGCTTTGTGATATTTTGTTTACTTTTGCAATTATTATTATTATTTTTCTTTACTAATCTTTGGTCAGATAGCCCCTTACTAAACACCTGTAGAAATAGGACACTCAATACTTGCTTAAAGCGCCCAATTCCATCTTTTTTGTCTGTTTGTTTAAAATAGTTATAACTTTTATTTTTGGGGTGCATGTGCAGATTTGTTACATGGGTCTATTGCAGGATGCTGAGGTTTGGGGTTTGGGTAGTGAGCATAGCACCCAAAAGATAGTTTTTCAACCTATGCTGCCATTCCTCCCTCCCACCTATAGCAGTTCACAGCGTCTGTTGTTCCCGTCTTTATGTGCAGATGTACTCAAAATTTAGATCCAACTTATAAGTCAGAATATAAATATGATCATCCTGAAGTTACAGTCTGAACCTTTCAATTCTGTATGAAAAAGTAGCCTGGAGTCTCATGTACAAGCATGCATTTGATAAATGTTTGATGAATACAGAAGTGCCGTAAAGAACGTATATGAGATTAGCCATGCCAAAAGTTCTTTAAAGACATAATACTGGAGTGGACCTTAAAGTATTTAAACAGGCAGAAATATGGGGATGATCATTTGTGGTAAAGAGAGCAGAGGAGCAAAGTCATGGAAGCTGGTGTCCAGAGTCGGCTCTTTTCTTCTGAGATGCTCCAGCTTTTGTCCCTCTCCCATTCATCTCAAATCACATATTCTTTAACAATTATGAAAGGAGTCAACCTAGAGATTTACTTCTGTTAGAGTAGGATTTAGACTTCTGTTTCATTGTTTCCTAAACAAAGATCCAGACTCGTTGACCTCTGGGATCCCTTCTCACTCAACAGCCTATGGTGATGATGAAAAGATGATCTTGTTCTTCTTACCTATTCAGCACTGGACAACTGCCTGGAAAACATGTGATTAGCCAATCAAGGTCACCTCAAGGTAAGGCACTGTCTTTTCCTGACCTCTTGTACATATTGCTAATACCATCACGATTCCTCTTATTACATACTTGTTGAGAATGTGCTATGTGCCAGGCAATCTTCACGGATTATTCCATTTATTCTCAAAACAACTAAAAAGTGTAAATCCTCTTATTAACCCCATTTTGCAGATAAGAAAACTGAGACTTTAAGAGTTTATCCTGCTATTCTGAAGTCAGAGACTCATTTTTGACTTCTGAGCAACAACCCCTTTTCATACCAGCATATGAATATTCAGTTACCTGCTCACAACTCTACTTACTTGCTTCATTCCAAGGATTTCTTGGTAATCCACTTGGCGTATTGAACTGAAATCTCCACATTTATACTTAAGTGAAGTGTGCTTGTTTTGTTAATTGAGTTTAGGCTACATAAGCAAGCATTTTATAATATATAGTGAGTAATGAGATAGCACTACTGGAGCTAATCAAATAGAGGCTGGATTGCTGCATCTCCTGCAAAGAAGATGAACTCATGTCTCAAGTGAAGATCTTCTGAGTGGATTTAACAATCCACTCAATTTTAAAATGAAAAAATATATAGGAATTTTATTTATATATTTATTTGTATAATAAAAAGCAGAGATAACAATAAGTGAAAATGTAGAGAAATAAGAAATCCCATTCAGTGTTCTTAGTAATGTAAAATGGCGCCATTGCTTTGAAAACAGTCTGGAAGTTCTTTAAAAAGTTAAACATAGATTTACCACATGGTTCAACACTTCCTTTCCTGGCTATACAACCAGGTTAAAAAAATTTGAACATAAATGTTCATAGGAGCATTATTCATAAAAAGTTAAAATGACCAAAATGTCTATCCAGTGATAAATGGGTAAATCAAATGTGTAATATCCATATGACTATTCATCAATAGGAAGGAATGAAGTACTGATAAATGCTATTATATTGATAAAACTTGAAAAACATTATCTCAAGTGAGAGAAGTTAGACATACCAAGCACATATTATACGGTTTCCTTTATATGAAACATCCAAAATAGTAATATCCAAAGACACAGAAACAGATTAGTGGTTGTTTAGAGCTACAACATTGGGGCAAATAGGGAGTGACTGCTATATGTACAGAATTTTTTGGGAGTGGATGATTAAAATGTTCCAAAATATCAGCGGATTAGAGAACAGAGAGCATGCAAGATCACAATGTGTTAAGTGCTCAGCACAGGTATAGCTGTTTGTCCTGGTGGAATGGGGCATCAGAGTTGTCAAAAGACGCTTTGTGGAGTGAGCACAATTATAATTGAAGCTAGAATGTTCATGTTTTTCTCTAATCCAGAATGGGATCTAGTGGCAGACCTCCCTAGATAATCTGTGTTTTCTTGTCAACCTCACTGCACTCTTGACCTCCTTGTTTCTCAGGCTATAGGTGACAGGGTTCGACATTGGGGTTATAACACAGAAAAGGCCAGAGATCAGGATGTCCGTGTCTAGGGAGCACCCTTCTCTGGGCCTGTCGTAGTTGAAGTGGTCTGTTCCAAAAAGACCATCACGGTGGCGAGGTGGGAGGCACAGGCGGAGCAGGCCTTGCTCCTGCCCTGAGCAGAGGGAATCCTAATGGTGGTAGAGACGATATGTAGGACAGTGCAGTAAACAGGCAGGGCTCAGGCCAGGGGTGGCCCTGGCCACGTGGAGCACAGACTGATTGACAGAGGTGCATGAGCAGGAGAGCTTCAGGAGAAATGGGATGGCACAGAGAAAGTGGCTGATGGGTTGGGTTCACACAGAGTGAGTGTGGCTGTCAGTGCTGCGTGGGTCCCAGAATTCACCGGCCCACACATCCAAAACCCAGTCACCAAACAAACACAAACCTTCCCACTCATTAGGCGCTTATATTGAAGAGGGTAGCAAATGGCCACACAGTGGTCATAAGCCATGGCAGCCAGCAAAACCCCCTCAGTGCTGTCTCATGTCACAAGGAAGAAGATCTGGGAAAGCCAGCCCTCATAGGAGATGGTCTTCCTCTCCTGGAAGAAGTTCACCATCATGACGGGGATGGTGGTAGATATGTAGGACGCTCCCATTGGAGCATTGAGGGCAGGACTGACGCTGACTGCATTTCCCAGAAGAGATATCAGGTAAATGACCAAGAAGAACAAAAAGAACAGCCTTTGTAATTCACGGTGCTTGGAAAAATTTAAAAACATGAATTCAATGACCAGTGTTTGATTTTCTACTTCTTTGAATTCTTTCTCAACTGAAATGAATATTGGGAGATAAATAAAATAATAATGTGATATGATGACAGACATCAGGAGAGCTGATTCACTTTTACTCATCCTTTAGTTCTTGGATTAGCTGACATCTCTTCTTGATTGTGTAGCTTGACTCTGAGAATAGGGTTGTGTGTTCCCCCTCATTGATTCTCTGCCCCGTGTTTTCTTGTCATGCATATCACTTGTCTATTAGCTTGCTTGGCCGCTTCCCACCCCCACCAGTACATAAAGTCTCCTAGCCAAGGAATTTTTCTCTCTCCTTAATCCATATGCACTCTAGAAAACTTTTTTCAGATGTAAGGAAGGAAATATAGTCAGTACTGACATTGCAAAAACACCAGTTGGTGAATTATAGCAGAGCCCCAAGCTTTTTCTTTCAGCTTCTCTCTTCCATGACAAAAGTCACAATACCAAATCCTGCTTTACCAAGTGTATGGTAGCCTCAATGACCTTTACCCTCTAGTGTTACTCAAATAAATATGTTGCGTTACATAACAGAAGGAAATTGCAGATGGAACTCATGTTACTAGTCACATGACTTTAAAATACAGATTATCTTGGCTTATTTGACTGGCCCTTTTAAGAGATAATCACATAAGCCCTTAAAAGCCGAGATCTTTCTCAGGCTGAAGATGAAGTCAAAGATTCAGATCACAAGTAGGATTTGACATGTCATTGTCGGCTTGAAGATGAAGGGGGCCGCTGTTAAAGAAAAGGTAACCTTGGTCCTACAATCACAAGAAACTGAATTTTGCCAGAAACTTGAATAAACTTCGAAGTTGAATCTTCTGCAAAGTCTCCCTCTATCCCACCCAACTGACACCTTGTTTTCAGCAGAGGACCCAGCTGAGCCACGCCACACGTGAACTTCTGACCCACAGAATGGTGAGATAATTAACGGGTGTTTAAACTCCTAAGTTTGTGGTAATTGGTTATGGTACCAACAGAGAACAAACACACTGAGCATCCCATTTTGTGTAAGAAACTTCTGATAATTTGGGGTAATGATGACAGAACACCACTCTAGAAGCTTCAGAAGTGACTTCATCCTACACCCTCTCAAATCTGTGAGCATCCCTCTCTCCATCTTGTTCTTTTTATCCTTTGTGCTGCCAGTGACTAGTTTTATCTCTCAGAGAACAAATAATGATAATACAGAAGAAAACATCAAACTTACACTGTTCAATTTCCCAGTAAGTAGCTCCAGTAAAAGGTTGGGAGAAAGACAAACCTGAAACTGAGTAGAATGATATTTCTGGATTATTTTAAATTTTTAATTCATCTCTTCCTCCTCTTTACCATAAACAACAAACATATGCTAGACTGTGACATAATAATCCTCAATTCTAGGAATCTTGAGCTCATTCATTTGCATCTGAAATTCTTTTCTTTCTTTTTTTTTTATGAGAGAAAGAAAGAAGAAGAAAGAAAAAAGGGGGAGAGAGAACAGAATTCTTGCTCTATTGCCCAGGCTGGAATACAATCTAGGAATAGGTATTAAAAACCTCTTTTATGCCGATAATTGTACTTAA